>JADZMA010000540.1:0-33367 GCA_020796225.1 Arion vulgaris | reverse complement strand
GACAGCTTCAGGATAAGAAGAGATTTATAGAACGGGTTTTTTTGTGCTTCATAAATCTGTCTTTCGTCGCCTCTGTTTCTCTGATATCCATCTTTGGCTTTTCCGCCTTTCTTTTACCCAGTGTATCTGAATATCCTCTTTGATCACTGTCTGTTATTAATTTCTTAGTCCAAACCATTTAATTTTTGTTTCTTCGAATTTCCCTACTGATTTGTAACTTTTTTTCTCGATTCTTCTTTTTCTAAACCCTCTCTTCTTTTATCCCCCCCCACATTCTGCGTAGAACTTCATCTCTGTTAAGCAAAGTTATACTCAAAAGTTTTAGTTATTGGTTTCCCTCGTATATCATTTTAGGGTTCTTAAGTATTCTTAGTTTGGATGCCTGTCCATATGTATTCAGTATATATTTTGGAACTGCAGTAAAACTATTTGATTAAAAAAACGTAATTACAAAGTACTGTGGTTTAAAAATTAAAAAACAATGACAAAATACCTTTTTACCACATGGCCCTTTATCAAAAAACGAAAAAACAGGAGTGAAAAATTTAAAAATGAAACACAAATGGACGACCAAATCAAACGTATCTAAAAAAATCGGGAATAAAACGAATAACGAAATAAATGAAACAAAAAAAACACAAAAAACTAAAATAAAAAGGGAAAAAGAAAAAATAAAACATCTGTAAATTTTCTTGAATACATGAAACATATCCCATATAGTTTAAAAAAGCATGGGAAAAAGTATAAAACATAAGAATTAATACTTGACCCGCGTGTCAAGGGACCAACAAAGAAATCAACCGATTCTCCGAGCAAATCGACTGCGATCATCCCAGGAACAGTCGGATGGGTGTGGGACCTGGACATCGTGAGCACCTAAATGGGGGTATCATTGAAATGGTGGCTACGGGTCAAACATTTGGGGTATGTCGCGTAAGTGTTGGCGAATCTTAGGCCTCGCCGCTCGCCGATATAAGCCTTTTACCCACAGATAATGGCATAGATGTTCGGGTAGTGAACCCCCGTTAAAAAATGCCAAAAGGAAAAAAAGAGGGGGTCTGTTCACAAAACACATGTTGCAAGGACCCACTGGACAGTGCCAAAAAGAGTCTGGATATTGGACTGAAGGCGACGTGTCCCCATATCCTTAAACTTCCCCGGTCTGTAAGACCCCAGGGGTATTGGGAAGACAGGGGGTCTCGGATCTGATCTAAGGAGGACAGATGACGGAATAAACATTTTCCCGGGAACTTGGGGGGGGTAAGTTAAGATAAGTTTTCTCTGTCAGAGTTGTACCCCTTTTTTGACTGGGGGGCCTGCTGGCAGTATTTTCTGAACTCGATATCCGAGACAACCCCCTCCTATACCCCTCAAAAAATCAAGCATCCCCACTCTCTCGAAAATCATCTCTCTGGGGCAGAGGCGAAAGAGCTGCGAAATCAAATCCACAAGCCCTGGGATGGGAAAAGTATAGGAAAACTATGTGCATCAGTAGGCTTGAAATATCTGATGTAGTGATACCCCGGATAGGCGTAAGGTGATATAATGTCAAGAAAATTGCCCAAAAGTGTGGAGATGTAAAAGGTAAAACAAATGGGGTTAAAAAAAATTTGAAATTTAAATGAAGCGTGACAAACATGTTACAAGTTGGAAGCTAATTGCTCTACAGCGACGCGTTGTATTGCTGCTAATCATACACATCTTTCTCGGACTCCCCCCAGTCCCAACCATCAGCGTCTCGACTTCTCACTTCTAACAATATCTCCTTTACCCCTTATTCTTTTCATTATCCATGTTCTTAACAGACAACTGTTAATTTCTTTGCCCCCATCCCCAAACAAAACTTAACCTTCTTCGCCCTGCCACCCTCCTTAATTGTCCCCCGATCTTCTCCTCCCCGGTTTTTGTATTCCTCAGACCTTCCATTATCGGACAACAAAGTCTGTTTTAAGTAAGGGTCTTAAGTTTCTTCCTCTCCGACCCACCTTGCCCCTACTCAACTCTTCAAGATTACCGTTTTCACCGTGGCTTGGGGAAATTTCACTTTCAGAACCAGGTTGACTCTATATGTCCGGGCCGAGTATGTTTCCAAGTTTTCTACTCGTAAACATGACTGAACACCCCAAAACCCGGTGCCTCAACGCTCTGATCTCACATCAGAATACTATACGATTTGGACTGCTCCACCCAAAACGCCTTTGGGTCTAACATGTACCGTCGGGTTTCTGCTCTTTCCCCCCCTCGGCGGGACATTGATCAAACCTGCCGACAAAGGGGGACTAAATTATCTGGGAAAGATCTTTCCTTGGAAGGTAACCAAATCGTGACCTCGGGTTTTTAAAACCAGCCCCACTGATGTCCTCGTCTAAAAATTTAAAAAGGTTCGTGGTCAAAGAACTTAATTGCCCCGAACGACCTTCCTCCGGGGCATCATCCTCTGTGTGATCGATGTTGTTTGGGGAAACCCGCCTTTTAAAATTTTCCCCCAAAAATTTATAAACTCCCCAATCCCCTAGGCCTATCTTTCTGCTTTTTTCCCTCGGGAACCCCTCTCAATTCCTTTTACTCTTTAATCCCCAAATCACCACACTCCGTCATTTTAAGGATACAAACCCCTTTTTTTGTCTTTTTTCCCCTTATTTTTCGAGGGCCTACCGTCTCTTCCTCCTTGATTTTCATTGCACTTCTATACCTCATCAAGCCATAGCTCTCAGTTCTTTCTCAATAGGAGAACTAATCCCTTTGTCAACTTCTGCTCTCCTTCGTTTGGGGGCTGTTCTCCCCTTTCCCTTTTAGTTTTGCCAATTCTTTGGCAGATCATGGGGTTTGGGTACTAAAATGGGACCTAGTTATCTTGTCTATTCATGGGTTATCTTGAACACCTAGTATGGACCATATGATGGTCCCCTTTTCTGTCTATCACAGATACATTGATATTTGTATTGGCATCACTGATATCCCAAAGCCGATTTGTCACGCTTCTTTAATTTCATTAATTTTTTTCCAACCCCCTTCTATTCGTTTTCTTCTCACATCTCCCCCTACTTGTGTCAACTTTTTTGAAAACTATCACCTTTACTTTTTACCCCTTTATCCCCCATCAGTATATTAAAACCCCTCTGATGCACATGGTTTTCCCCCTTTTCTTCTTCCCATCCCAGGGCTTTCGTGACTCTTTGCCTTCTCTGACTCTTCGCCCCGCCTTTTGGTAAGGGATGATTTTCTTAAAGGGCCCCGGAGATGTTGATTTCTTTCTTAACGCCTATACCCGGAGGGTGCTTGTCCCCGGTTTGCCACCCCGAGTTCGAAAATCACTCGCCAGGGGCCCTTCCGGGTGGCATGGGACCCTTCTGACAAGTAAAACTTATTTAACCCCCCCCATAGTTCCTGGTGAAAAATTTTTTATTTTCTGTCTCTCCTTGACCCCAAAATCCTGGCCCTTCTTTTTTTAATACCCTTTTGGGTTTTTTTAAGACCGGCCCCAAAGTCTTAAGGGTTATGTTTTTTTACAAAACCCGCCTTAAAGTCAATACCCAAATTCATTTGGCACTTCCCAGTGGGGGGTTCGGGGGTTGAAAGCAGTTTTTGTGATACCGGTCTGTATCTTTTTTTTAGGCACGTTTCTTATTGACGATGGGGTTAAATGCGGGCCCGTAATTTTTCCCCCTATCCATTATCTGAACTTGGGCTTTTCCCGAACAAAAAAAGGGGCCCCAGTGACCGATTCGCCCCCACTTCAAAGCCACTTGCCTCCCTTTCCCCGGGGTTTCGTGATACCCTTTTTTTAAATTGCTCACGATGCCCAGGTCACAGCCATCCGATCATGTTCCTCGGATGATCGCAGTCGATTTCCTCTGGAGAATCGGTTGATTTCTTTTTGGGTTATTGGAAACCAGGGGGGGCTCCTTTCCATTTTTTACCCTTCCTTTTTCTCTTTTTGTAATTTATGGGTATATTTGCATGTATTATGTTTTTCCCATTTTTAAAACCCCCATTCTTTCTCTTCCCATGCTTTTAATATATATGGGTATATGTTGCATGTATTCAATTTAAATTATTTACTAGATGTTTTTTTTCTTTTTTTTTTCTTTTTCGTTTTTATGTTTTTTTGTTTACTTTTATTTCTTATTCTTTTTTTTCCCAGTTTTTCCCTTAGATACGTTTGTTTTTGGTCGTCCTTTTGTTTTCTTTTTAATTTGTCACCCCTTGTTTGTTCTTTTGTTTTTAAAGGTTTTTGGGTTAAAACCTTACATTTTTATTTTTTGTAATTTGAAAACTAAAATTTTTGAATTACGTGTTCTGTCCATATGTCACATTGGCTGGTTGAATCTTAAACCTTTACATGTGGCTGCGGGGTCGGGTTTTGTCCTGTTATGATGGCGCAAATGACAACTTGTTCCATCAGCCCATATTATATTAATCGTCTTGTTTTTGGTATTTTTGGGTTTTTTTCAAGATTCCCCTTTTTTGTTGGGGTCCTCTTCCAAAAAACAAACTATTTTCATGCATGTGAGCTTATACACACACACAGACAGACAAACATTCTTTTTTTAACGTATGGCCATGCCAAGGAAAACATGTGACGTACATGTGTATGCGTTATCACACCACAACAGACAAACATTCTTTTATAACGTATGGCCGCCGAAAACACGTAAGTACATTTTATGCTTATCCCCATGACCGACCTTTTTTTAAAAATTTGCCATCCAGAAAAAGAAACTCTTGGTACCTTTTATTGATAAACAATCCTCCTTGCACATCGCCCGAAATAACCGGTAATCCGATCTCTTCCGGGGATTTACGGCGGGGCAAAATCCCCGAACGGCGTTGTTCCCCTTTTAAAAATTGGGAATTGGGGGCCCTATTTTTTTCTTTGTAATTTTTCTAAAATTTGCCCAACACAGCCTTTTCTTTTTTCCCAATTTTTAAATGCCCAAAGGGGTTCTTTTATGTCCCCAATTTAAGCCCCGGGGCGACGTTTTATCGTCCTCTCCCATAAAACAAACTCAGTCCCTCAGGATCTCCACCCACTGGGGGTTTTCCCCTCACTGAGATTTTCACCTAAATAGAATTTACCTCAGAATCTCTCACCACCTGAGATCTCTCACCTACACAAAATTTTCACCTACCTTGGGAATTCCCCCTCACTGGGATCTCTCACCCCACTGGGATCTCTCACCTGCACTGAGGGTCTCTCACCCCCCACTGAGATCTCCTCTAAGGGATCTGGAAAAAATTCCCAATGGCTCACAAAGGGGGCGAACCCAAGGGAACTTTGGAACAAAATGAAGAACCTAACCTCAACACCACAGAGAACATGAGTGTCCTTGCCATCAACTTTCTCAACAACAGAGACATGGGTGTCCTTGCCATCAACTTTCTCAACACCACAGAGAACATGGGTGTCCTTGCCATCAACTTTCCTCAACACCACAGGGAACATGAGTGTCCTTGCCATCAACTTTCTCCAACACCACAGAGAACATGAGTGTCCTTGCCAGAAACTTTCTCAACACCACAGAGAACATGAGTGTCCTTGCCATCAATTCTCACACCACAGAGAACATGGTGTCCTTGCCATCAATTTTCCTCAACACCACAGAGAACATGGGTGTCCTTGCCATCAACTTTCTCAACACCACAGAGAACATGAGTGTCCTTGCATCAACTTTCTAAAGCACCACAGAAAACATGGGTGTCCTTGCCATCAACTTTCTCTGGCTCGATGTGTATATGATGTGTCTTCCAGCTAGGGTAACTGGGGACTGGTGAAACTGGGGTATATCCTGATCTATCTGTAACTATCCAATGAAAAATAGCGCAGTGCGTAAACATCACAAACCTTTCATATTTTCCCTATTCAAATATTCGTGTAAATGCTGTGTGAATAGGGTTGAAAGGTTTAGCACCATCCATTTTAAACCCGTTGAACAAATAATCTCGTTCTGGTATTGAGTACATGATTTTGTCGCATTTTCTCATTTCTTATCTATCTCATACTTGCCTTTTTAAGTTGCAGTCTGACGTGCGTTGGTCAGATCTTGTTTAAAAAAGAGGGGCATAGGTTATCAGCTGTAGTTCACGTGTTTTTGCTTGGTGATGTGACAGTGCAAATCTATTCATGGGCAAAATCATGAGAACCTGATCATCACCATTACACTTACGTGAGTAACCATGTGTGTTCCAATCTCTTTCTTACATAGAAATATCTCAGCGGGTGTACGGCTCGGGGTCCCCGATATAATTTAGAAGATGGTAACCAGCTGCCTTGCAGGTCGGTTGGAGGACAGCAAGACTTACGTGGTACAAAACGCAGTAAACGCTGGCTGAAACTGGACATGTCGCCGAAACTGACTCAAAAAGGCGCCGAATATGTGACGTAAAACTGCGTTCTTGCAAGTCTGTTTATATTCACAATGAATGATCATGGCAAAATGAACGATCACGGAAGATGGTGAACATATTTTGCAGACATTTTATTTTAATCTTTGTCATGACTTGTGCCTGGGCAGCGCTTTGCAGCCTGCTCTTTTCAATTATGAACTGCTAGAGGGTTCTTTTACATGCCCAACTTGAACACGAGACCTCGTTTTTTTGTCGTCTCCGATAGGATTAAGGGAAATCGTCGACCCAGACTGAGATCAGGGATCTCTGGAAAAATATCCCGATAGCTCCCCAAAAGCGGTACCTTTGAAATGATAGACGAGCAATTAACTTTATGCTACAGAGACCCCAATGAATGTGGACCTCAAAATAACAGAGGCAGTGAAAAAAACCACTATTTATGAAGAGCACACAAAAGCTCGGAGGTAAAACAGTATTATAGAAAAAATAGCAAGAAAACTATAAATACCACCACTACATGTTCTTGCAAACTCAAATTAATACTTGGATTCTCCCAGAAGAGTTCATTCTTATTTTCATAGCTCTGATATAACCAATATAGAAGGGTTTGCCTTTGGGGTTTAAAGCGCGTACCTCGGCTTTCATCATCTTTAACAAACAAAAAGAAAATGCAAACTAGAAATCATAGAAAATGTACGCACTAAGAAATATCAAGTTGAAAGTCTGGTTACAAATAGGACACTTTCTGTCACAACACCGCCAGCACTAAGAAATATCAAGTTGAAAGTCTGGTTTTCAAATAGGACACTTTCTGTCACAACACCTGCCCAGCACTAAACCTCAGAAGTTGAAAGTCTGATTACAAATAGGACACTTTCTGTCACAACACCCGCCAGCACTAAGAAATATCAAGTTAGTCTGGTTTGTGGACACTTTCTGTCTCTGCTTACCACTTCCAGCAGCACTAAGAAATATCAAGTTGAAGATCTGGTTTACAAACCAGGACCACTGCAATCAACACCGCCAGCATAAGAAATATAAATTGAAAGGTCTGATTACAATAGGACACTTTCTGTCCGCAGCACCGCCAAAGCACTAAGAAATATCAGTTGAAGTCTGGTTACAAAATAGGACACTTTCTGTCACAACACCGCCAGCATAAAAGTATCAAGTTGAAGAAAGTCTGGTTACAAATAGGACACTTTCTGTCACAACACCGCCAGTCAGCACATGTTATTTGGCTTTAAGGCGTAGCCGCGTTATAAACTGGCCTAAATGCACTATTTGTCAAGATGGAGGGTGGTAAGATTATTCAAACGTGTTTATTAAACATATGAACATTTTATAACATACGGACTCAAACAAAGACTTCTTCATTAAAACATAACAACAAAAATAATGTTCATAGTAGATGCTGTGCAAAATGTAGATCAAATTACGATTGTAATTATATATGTATAATATAAGTTAATTTAACAAGTACCTTCTTCAGTAAACCTAACAGCTGTTGTCAGTGTTGTAAACAATAAAACATAACAATAAAATAACGATACCTAGCTAGTAAGTAATGTGTACCAAAATGTAGATCAAATTACGATTATATGTGTATAATTTAACACTTACCTTCTTTAATAAACATAACAACAAAATAACGATGCCTAGAAAATGTGTGTACCCAAATTGTAGATCTAATTATGAGGAGATTATGTTAAAGCATTCAAGGTTCCAAATGAAAATCGTCAGGAAATTCAGGACAAATGGATCAAAAATATTCCACGTCAGATTGACTACGAAACATAGTGTTGTTTATCAAACATTTTAGAGAAAGAAAGATTTAGTACGTTCCAGATAAATATACGGAGTGGAAATGATGTAGAACACATTATTGATGCCTGATTACTGATACCTGATGCTGTTCCCACTGTGTTTCCTAACCTTCCATCTTATATGTCAAAAGCGCCTGTCGTTCTTCGTAAGAATCCACAAGTACGAGCTACAGCAGTACAAGAAAGATATAATAAAGATGTTGAAGATTGGCGGCGTCAGGTCCCAGTCGGTATTTTAAAGTTTTTTTGGGACAATTATGAAGCAAAAGGGATTACAAGATAATTTAAGTAAAGTTTCTGCAGATTTGTAAGCAAGGAATATGTTCTATTGTACACTGTAATTGTCCAAACCATGGAAGCACCAACTATAGGACTAAGTAAAATGAACCAGGACATGTCCTTTACTGTTCACCTGAAGGAGTTTCCATAGAAAAAGTTCCTTTAACTGGCTGTCAAGTAGTGGAAAAATTGAGAGATGGTCTCATGTTGAGAATCTTTTGTCCTATTGTTTATATAAAGATTTAGAAGAAGATCGAACTGTTGACTATTACATGACAAAGGCACATGCTAATCTGGTTGAAGCAATTAGTTTATCATCCACCACCACAAGCACTAGTGTTGTGCCGGGAGAAAGCTTACTTCAATTCCTCGCTGAACAGTTGCAGCATTCAGATCTCCAGATAACAAGCGAGTACAGCAGTAACACCCACTGTTTTGCATTCATGACATATATAAAATCCCCAGTATGCTACAGATTTCTAAGAAGATCAAATTATCTGTGTCTTTACATCATGGCACACTCAGAAATTTAATTATGCCATTGACAAAGTCTGTGAATTCTGACATCAGTAAATATTTACAGATCAAGAGCAGCAAACTTTCTGCAACTGACCAGAGTGTAGCCATTCAGATGGATGAAATTTATGTCAAAGCTGCACTAGAGGTATATGGAAAATTGATTGGCACAGCATCCAAATTCAGTCAGAAAGTGCTACCGCTGTGCAGGCATTTTTATTTCTTCAATATTGGCAATTACACTGAAGTGGTTGGACTAATTCAATGAAGAAGATGACATCAGATGACTTGCAAGAAATTTGATTCCAGACTATACAGACAGTGCACCCAGTCCGTTGGTTTTAAAAGTCCTGGCTGTTATTGCGGATAACAATGCAGTAAACAGAAAAGTGTACAAACAACTTGCAGGAAGTTCACAGAATGCATACACTTTTGAGAATCCAGTGTATTCTGGAACACCAATCTTTTTATTCATGATTCAGTACATATATTGAAATGCATATGGCACAACTGGATCAACCAGAAGGACACGGAGCAAACTTTTGTTTTCCTTGTTATCTGTATCACAATCAGAGGAACTCATGAGAGCAAAAGATGTCAGCTTGAAAATTTTGTATAATAAAGAATGTAACAACATTATGAAATTAGCACCTGCGATTACTCACAAGCACTCTTATCAGTTTGATGAACCAGAAGGTATCTCTAGCCCTTGCTGTGTTCAGCTTGAGTATAATATTGCAGCTCTGCAGCTCAGTGATCAGGAGGATGGTACTGCAACATTAATACAATACTACAGTGGTGGAACATTATAAATGTTAAAAATTAAATTTATTGGAACAAAACACAGAAACCCATTTGCCATGCCTATAACAGCTACTGATAAACTAATTTGTTGAATTTGGAACAGCTATGCAAATGGGTGGAAGCATGGCATAATCTACCAGTAGAAAATCACCAGAAACATTCCATGCTGATTCACATTGAAGGCAATGATAGATTTAATAATATGCATTCATGAACGCAAGTACATCTTGTTAGGAAAACTACAAACGGACAATCTTGAGGCCAGATTCGGGTGAGTACAGGCAACAGGAGCAAACTGCCTTGTTTCTATGCAGCAAATTTTGGAAACTGAAAAGAAACTGGGATTTATTCTGTTTTGTGTATGTGCTCCTCCCGAAGAGATGTGGTGATATTTCAATTCATGACTTATTAGCAGTGTTCAGTACAGACAATGAGATGGAGACAAGTGCTGCCAAGCAAGGAGACCCATGGTTTTGAAGTGAGATATGAAAATTCTGAAATCATAGTGCCTGACGGAACTGTGGATGTACTTGTCTACATCAGTGGATTTGCTGCCTACAGACTGTGTAGAAGATTAAAGTGCCCTTCATGTTGCCTACTTATTCAGCAAGCTAGAGGCATTGTGATGAACCTGATCTGTCCTGGTTAGACTACACATTTAATAGATGAAATTGGACTGAAGTACCCATCCACAAGACACTCACTGTTCTCTGCTTCATATCATATCTAGTTGTTCAAAAGCTGATATCATCTGAATATGAAAATAAGTTCTTGGCCACGACAAACCAGAAGGAGATTGTCATACAAATTGTAACTACCAGCTACTTAAAATTCTCATTAGACAGTACTGCATGTGTCTGTAAGAACTCAAAAAAGAAAAACTTATCCCACTTGGTTCGAATATGATCGAAGATCGCTTTCGACAATTAAAACAATTTCTGAAGTCCGATCATATATATCCAATTTTCATAACATTGTATGAACTTTAAATTTAAAAATTTTGTATGCATGACAACTATCAAGGAACGACGATTACTACTTGTTTATTGACAATAAATGTGAACGTATCAACATATATTACAAATTCCATTTGTTTAAGAAGGAAATATAAATTAACCTCATTTGAAAAAAATTTAGTAACTAATCACATTTCGGAGTATATGTACAGTTTGGGCAATCAGAAATGTTTACTTTTAAACAAAACATTGGATTTATAAACTTTAAATAAATTGAACAAGTTTGAATATTCCTCATATATATTATAAGCAATCGTGAAATACCAATGATGGAACATGGAAAAGAAAGAGATTAAGGAAAGGAAAATTCATAATTACAGAAAAATTTTACTAATTTGAAATAGAAGTTAAAAGCTTGACATGACTACATCAGCAATAGGCATTACAAAAATACAAGTTAACTATTTAATCCATGAAAGAGAACTATTAACTATGAACTATATATGTTTGTTCAATTTGATACATTCAAAAGCAATTTGCTGAACAAGAATTGCAAAAACTAGAGATAATTTAATACGAATAAATCTTAAAATGATGCAAGAAATAAATGTTTGCATTCATAAATTTTCAAGTTAAATATGGAAGACAAAGCAAAGTGAATTATTACCAAAAACATTCAAAAATTAGTGTTTGGGTATATTAATAATAGGTCTGTATTTTTCTGAACATGGACTGAAATTTGATACAATGAAATTTCAAGAAAATTTTTCCCGGTGAATAGCATAATGTCCATAGACTGTAACAGTGGAAATCTCAAAAATAAAGAATGTTATCTACAATTTAAAATTCTCAAATAAAAAGAAAATAATGCATACAAACTTTCTTAAAAATATGCAAATCAAGTGATAAAATTTTTCATACTTTTGATTTCGTAATCAATTAGTATGTCATAGTTAGCTGATATCACTCGCTTGTATATGTTGCTTCGTGCTAGCCATTGTATTACTCTTACTATGTTACAGTAAAACCAATATATTGATAACTACATTTATATTTTAATGCAAATATCTTTAATAGCTGAAAAGAGCTAACACTAAGCTTCAGACTTCACAATATCAGTCACAACCTGTTGAACAGTCTAGGTTTGCGCATGCTTTCCGATGAACACGTTTATGTATGCCTAATAGACCCTCGGTCTGGTCTTACAGGTGCTGAATATTTAACGTTTCTGTAATTGAAGTTTCAACTGTTAGCTTCTAATTATGTTTTACTTTGTTTCATGAAGTTGAACAAGTTACTGGCTGGACATAGTTCAACTTGAGCATTTCTAAGCATGACATTTCAGTGTCATACAAACTGACCATGTTATTATCACCAAGAAACCTGTCTCCAAGGACACAAGGATTAATAACAATGGAGATACGTCAAACATCCAACTTCGACGGACTCCACCAATCTAATACACCACGGAAGGGAGTACTGTACAGGGGCTACAGGCTTCCTGAACAGTCAATACACGCAGACGGGACAGGCCATTTGGGTAGATGAGGGTGCATTTTCGTAACATGATACCACTGGGACTCCATCTGTTACCTTGTCGGCAAATAGATTACTGTTCTCGATTCTAATCTGCTGGACCTGGATTAACTGCTTTGTTCAACCGTTGTGTGTACTATGTCTTGTTTCTCAAACCTTTTCTCCGTATCCCTTGAACGACTTAACTAGAAATACACACTGACGAGCTGTCCCACTTCAATCACTCTAAATCGTACACGCTAATGTGTACCGTTTGGATGCACACTTTGACATGCGTATGCCTCACTCATTACGACAGTAAAGCCTTCTTACTGCCAATGTTTTAAGGCCTAGTCACACTGTCGTCAGATACATTGGTACAGGAAAATTTTGGACATATTAGTCGGTTAACATCAAGTGGCTCATAGTGCATCGGAGAGTACAAATGGAGGCAGCAGTCAAACGAGGTAAGCGTGCAGCAATGAAGAGTGAGTAAATAGAAGAAGCAGCGAAAATCTTGGGAATACTATACTCTTGAAGTTTGATTTGGACATCCTAACATGAAGTGAAGGAACAGCTCCAAGCGATGTCACGTTGGAAAGCTGTGATTGAACCAATTGTCATACACTGAGCAACTAGCATTTAAAAACATTTGTCACATGGTTACATGGAAAAAAGGATGTCAGGGAAGGTAGGCAGAAGTTATAGCTGAAGGAACCTTTCACGAAATAGAACTAAAAATTGGCATTAAGAGGAATTACCAAAAAGAGCTAACAGGTTAATGGAAAGAGCATTGACATAGATGTAAGGTTGACTGGTAGTTGAAACAATTGAATACAAAGTATTTAGGATCTGATCAGATCAGGCAGTATCAAATATGAGTGTGACAAGCGAGAATGTTTGACTGATATACAGAGAAAAGTTAAATTCACATAACGGCAAGGCAAAATGGTTAATAAATACGCTTTAAAAACGTATGCATCCTAGGAAGTAGTCAGCTCATAAAAGAGTCCACAAAATTCATACTAAATGTCTGTGCATTAATGACTGCATTTTCAAGGACTTTAGAATTTTTACGTACAAGGTATAATAATTTACGTCATTCATGAGGTTATGACTCATTATCCTCAAGGAATAAACTTTCATCTTAATTACAACTCCTACTCTGAACAACATCATTTCTTATAATTTCCTTGTCAAACTTCAACACGAAAGTTAAAATCACATGATTCGAAATCAACAATATGTACCTAATTCCAAAAATGGATCCCATGTAAAATCTGTAAAAATACTCAAATTGTACTATGTAGAAATTAAACTGGGACAATAATAGATTAAAATTTCATGATTATTAAGCAACTTAATTTTATCAAATGTCATACAAGTGGAATTTACTCCTTGGATGTCAGTAAAAGCTGTTGGCTACATAGTTCTCAATCATAAGTTAGGTCAGTAGCATCATTACTAAAGTAACTCCCATGAATATAATTATGATATAAAGTAACATGTTTCCACAATTGCATCAAAATACCTAGCGGCTACAAACAAGTACGCAGAAGCCTATTTACAAACTTATATGGGTAGCGATTAGATTAAAAGATGTGTTCTATGAAGTTTTCCAAGCAGTGTAATTTTAATAGAAAAGTTTCCCCAATTATTTGAACAAATAATGTAGAATGTAGTCGGGATATAGCCAATTTAATCAGTATATGACTAATGTAAGAAAAGAGAATAACGGGGTATGACTAAGATACCTCTCTCCCATGATGATTTTATTAATCGAAGAGAAATATTAGATAAGAATGATAAAGATTAAAAGAATGTGGGTTAGATAGAAATAAAGAATAATTAATAGTAAAGGCTTAAAATTAAGAACATAAAGCATGTAGTAATTAAAACAACATATCAGAACATCAACCTTGAACAGGACCCTAAAAATCACAATTAAAGAAGTAGTGAATAGTGGAATGAAAAATACTTAAAGGTTAAATAATTTAACAGGAAAAAATGAAGAAGGTATTACTACAAAAAGTACTGAAAGTATCGAATGAAAATTTGATGAATTGCAGATAAATTTTATTAGTATATCTTCTGCTTTTTATTATATTTGTAGACCTTATATATTTATATAATCAAGATATTCAGTAATAGAAACTAAATTCATTAATTTCCAATCCAGGATTATTAAACAAATATGCATAATTTTAGTCACAATCCGTTAGAAGTAATGTTTTACATAGAGACATTGATGGGACATATCACTATGAATCATAGATAAACATAAAATGGTATTAGTGATAATATATCGATTTTACATAAGTAACTTATAGAAAAATGCATAAATAGTAACAAACTTTCCAAAAAGATTAAAAGGTTTAATACTATTTTACAGTTGAGAATTGTATTAGGTTACTAGAAATTGCGGTCAAACATATGAACAAAAAAGCTTACACTCAATGGGAAATAAGAACTTTTGGTATAGATTTGGTTAAGAGTATAAGTATAAGAGCTTGTAAATATGGGGCGGTACATTAGAATGATTATTAATAAGAAAGAGAACTATTAGATGATTATTATTAAATTGTTGAATCATACCATAAGCAATGTATGGTCAAATTTGGGTGAAATAGTATTAGTAATTCTGACTGTAATGGTATCATGATCTAAAGTGAATTATAATAACTGAACATGAACTAAGTTTTAAACATAAAGGGCATGAATAATGCTTGAACCAAGAACCTAGATGAATAGTAATAAAACTCATACTGTATTCATGAAGCAATACAATTTTCATACTCCACCTTCAAATATTAATGATACAGTTTTGAAAGTAATTTATGTAAATTACCTACCTGAATTATAGAACGCAAGCTAAAGAATAGCGTCTAGTAAGGATGAAAGGGAAAAAAGGGTTAACAAAATAGGACTAACAAACCGTAAAATTTGAATCAAGCCAAATAGAATGAATTAGTAATATCTAATAAACACTTTAAGAAAAGAGAAATCGAAAAATCAGTCTTCAAAAACATCTAAACATCTAAAAATTTAGACTTCTGGACATTTAATTTACAAGTAATGATCAAAAATTGAGGACATTCTAGAGAATGTAATCTGCATTTTGTATGGAAACATATGCTTTGAAAACTTCTGTGAAAGCAACTAAATGGGATGCCTTGCACAGGAGAGTCCTAGATCAAGTTCGTGAGGATCATGATAACGCAAGGGTTCTCATGTTAAATCATAAATTTCTACTTACTAGGCTAACGAATAATTCTGTCAACAGTTTATTAGATGTTTGTGATCAGCCAACGGTTAAATTTTATGAACTTCAAACAGATAGCAATGCTGGACTAACCTTCATTCTTCCACGTTAACTGGGCTCATTGAAAGATCTGGCAAGTTAGTTTCGGAGATACTTTTGGTTATTTATATCCTGTTTTCCTAATAGATCTGGAAGCATGAATCTCAAACATTTAGTTCTACAGAAGATACTCTGACTCGTTTGTTTAATTTCTCACTACTTCTCGCAAATCGTTTCCCATACACACTTTCCCGGTAGATTTACATGTAACAAATGTTTTCCTTTTAAATGCTTGTAAAGGTTGCTTAATTCTGGGTTCCTAGTCACTTTGCAATTTTAAAATGAATTTCATTTTCTTTCATGCAAGTCAAACACGAAATATGCTGTTGAATAATTCCTTATTTTGTTTGTTCAGTATTGTTCTAAGAAGTAAGTAATACAATATTACTTTTTCTTCATTCATAATTAGGAACTAGTCCCATATGGAGATTAACACCACTAAGTTAATTTTGAAGTGCCTTGATTCTTTCGGGTTAATCAGCAAATCAATCTCAAGAATGTCCAGCACCTTTATCTTACTAAAATTAAATGTAATGGAAATTTCAATAAAGATTTCCTATACTCAAACTATATTTCGGTGATGTTGAATCGTGATAGGCTGTCCAATTTTAAATGGAGATGTACTAGAATAGCAGCTGATGTTCGCTTATCGTGAAGGCTTGATTAACATTTTTAAAAGATTCAGAAGTCATGTGGAATAGATGTCTTTATAGAGGTAATCACTGCCTTCAGATGATTACTGCTTACCATTCTAATTTTAGCATAATGCCAAGTTCCTAAATGAAGTGATAATTTATATTCATGCTCAATCCACTTTTATCTTTATCATACATTAATTCTTCGAACTTTTTCCAAACTTACGTTCCTAGACCTCTCTTTTTAGATGGTTAAGTGTATCATTATCAACTTTAGCAAACGTAGCTTGTTGAATGCCTAATTAACAGTCTAATACTTTAGCAAATAAATGATTATTAAAATTTCAAAATATTGCGTAGAGCTTCCAGACTTCACAAATTAAACTCTTCAAGTTCAATTCCCCATAACATTAAGATCATTCAAACCTTATACGATATCTTGAGTCTTGAAATCTCTTCGTATGTCTTTCAAATTAAAGTTTGTTTAATTTCCTTTCATTAATTTGACATTATTATGATTTTAGTTCTTTAATAGATTCCTTAAGATTAAAATGCCTTCTGTAAACTAGAAACGATTACAATATACTAAATAAATTATTCCAGTAATGGTTAAAATTAGGATTCTAAAGACACGATTTTATTAGATAGTCACAATCAACAAAGTTGCTAGACAATATGCGCTTAACAAAACACATTCTATAAAAACAATTTAATAAATTTTCTACAGTTAAAAATGTAATTTATTAATCTGTACCAATTAATTTCCACATCTATTCACTAACAATCAGATTCTATTTGTACTTAACCTTATTCAACTCTTTAAGACTTATTGATTTAAAACAACTGTTTGAGATGTGATAAATAGTTATTCAATTGATAATAATCAAAGATTATTAAATTCCTTAGAATGCAATCATCCAACAACAACGATCAAAACCATTTATACATGTACATTTCTGACTTAGACTTATAATAAAACATATACATTTCTCAATTAACAATGATCACTTCCTTCTAAACGACTTTATTTAAACAATGATTTACACAATTTACAAATTAATCGATTAATAATAATTTCTTCCTAAACAAAAATCGAACTAAAATTCAATTTGATTCCTAAATATTAACAAAATATCATATAATTAATTTCAGCAAATTTAACAATCTATCACTACATTAATCAAAATATTTTAAACAATCCAATAGTTAAAAGTTATATAATTAAACAAATTAAATTTCTAAGTTAAAACTTGTTCAATAAATTAAATGCTAAAGTAAAAAAATAATTAAGTAAATGAAATTAAAAATTTAAATTACAAATAGTTGACGTCATAAACAGCCAAATCAACAATTATCAAATGATCCATAAACATTATGTTTACCCAGTATGAAATATTATAAAGTACATATAAAAATATAAGTAGCATTTACTTGATTTAATTATGCAATTGCAACCTTAGTTAAAGCCGTTTCAGTCAAACCATTAACATGAACAGTTCAAAATGAAAACCGTTGATATATGTATCAACTAATTTGATTAATCCTTATATAAACTGAAGTACTAAGTCTATGTAATATGAAAACAAGGAAACTATGTGATCTAAATTAATCCTACATTGTTGGTATAGAAGAATTTATCTGTTGTATCTATAGATAATCAGCTCAAATCACTACTTATAAGCATGTGTATAACTTATTATCCCAATGAATGACTCATCTCTGAAATACTAGCTTAATTAATACTACAAACAATTTACATCTACTGTCAGAGAGAAGTTCATATACATGAAACAAAATTTATAATACTTCAGAAAATGGATATAAATCCACTAATGACCTGAAAGCTTTTCATACTTACACACAGAAAGCATTTAAAACTTTCATTGCATCCCGTTACCAGTAAAAATTTACCCATCTATTACAAAATTACATCAAATCCTTTAACATATGTGATCCACTTGATACCAATGTCATCTGAAAAGACTAAATTTCACTATAGTCAAAACATAAGCATCCTAGCTAAAGATGTTTGAGCTGAAAGAACGTCTTAATTAACCAAGTGCATCCAATTATTCAATGGAATGTCAAAATTTTAAAAGGTCTGCCAATTTTGATAACATATTTAAAACTATTTCAAGGTGGCATGACCAAGAGAATGTACAAGGATGAACCAGATCATCTAAGACTCAAACATACACACCAAGAAACCATTTAATAGCAATAAACGTTTTACCTCTCAATCTTTTCAAATATCCAATTAGCACAAATTCCTTATCTACCACTAACCTACATACATTCCACTTCCATTTACATTTCTAAACACACTATTTCTTCTAGCCATTATTTCTTCAAAAACTAAATTTAAGATCTCCACAATCACCTTAATCTAAGATATTTAGAACCATAAACTAACTCCAAACCTAATCACTCAACTGTTTCACATGATCAAACATCTAAGTTTTCAACCTCTCCCACTTACCCATAGTGCTATCCAATATTCTTTAAACAATCAAACATTCGATTACAGTATATAACCATATACATCATTTTATCCAACTTTCCTAATCCTTTACCCTTTCTCTCATCAAATTCCTCACACTTTATAAGTCCAGAAGATTGACTGTTTAAACAGAATGCAATATCATTCCATAGCCTCTTTAAATATTAATTATACTGAACATTAGGAAAAAATATAACGTTAAATTTGTTTAAAGAAAATTAATTATTATTTTTATGATGTGTTTCATACTATTTTACCATTTAAATAAACAGTAATTTGTAGCTCCGTGTCGGTTTCTCAAATCATGAAAGTTACCACACAGAATTATATAATATTAAATATTGAATTAAATTTGACAGAAAATTTTTATGCCTAGATTTGTGATAATTGTTTCTTGATTTGAATTCATTCAAACTGTGTCAATCATGAAATTATTATGATTAAGTTGTAGAATGTTGACTCAATGATATCGATCCACACATAAAATCTACGCAAATTGCTCTACAAAGTCTAATAATTGATTTTTTGAATTTACTCATTTACAGGTCTTTTTTCAAAACATTGCGAATCTAGGAACTCAGATCATTTTGGAGCCTGGCAAAGGTCATCATTGGAGATTGCTCAAACATACAGAATCTAACAGGGTATTATTAGGACTGAGAGATGACACGATTACCACTTTAATGCTCTCGACCAACAACCAGTTAAAATATCTTTGTCATTTCGCAGAAAATCTAACTGTATAGTCCATATGGTTTATAGCAAGGAGTCCGTTATTGCAATCTAGAAGCATGCAGATTGAGCTCATTTCACGATACAGGTAATCCCTAAAGTTTATCATAAGTTGAAACTTGACCTTGCATCACTGATAACCTTCCCTTACTCTTCATACAGCATGAACCTGTCTTCTCTTCATGAATTAAGGTATGTGCTTGAAGTTGATTAAATTAGGAGTTTGTCCTCTATCAGAAGCTACTTCAACTCGAATCCAATTACTTTCACTTAACTGTTTACTCCCGTCAGTGGGGAGTAAAAGGTCTTGATATTGTATGGAAGACATGTGTATGGCTACGTTGGAAAGGCTTTATGTTGTCTATAAAGTCAGTTCTTCAGGCAGTCGTCAGAACTTGTTTCGCATGGTATTCACAAAGATTGGCTTTGGAAATTTCATGATGTAAAGTTTGTGATTCAGATGATATTGCATACTGAATCTAATATCGGGAATGTAAAATTCTAAATTTTAATTAAAGAATTACTTCTTAGAAACAAGATTATACCAAATGCATCAATGCAGTCTTTATGAATGTATCAGATATTATTAATTTGCCTGACAGTATCCCTTCAGATATGTTTAATAGTACTTTCCAGTAGTTCTAGCTCAGATTGGTAATGAATCCGACAAAACTATGAATCAGAATTCAGGTTTTGAAACCTGTAGTCAAATGACTCACACATCGACTATGGCGCATTTGGCACTACAAGTCTAAGTAATTTCAAACTAAAACAACTTTACATTACATGTTTTTAACTTACCTTTCATCGCAAAGTATCGTTATCGAGTCATTATAATTCATTGATAAAGTAACAGTTAACTGATGTTGGATTACGTAGAATCTACTGAACGGTCATCAAGTCTAGACCATTGTGTATCAACAACTATCAAAGTATCAAATAATTAAAGAAGTCTTAGAATCGAAAACTATTGAATTTTTTTGAAGTGAATTAAAGTATTCGAATTGCAATGATAAGTTGCAATATTAAACCTACGTAAACATCAGGATATTAATGATACTAATAATGTATAACCGCAGTATAGTAAAATTTCTTTCAACTTATAGGAATAACATTTTAATAAGGCTCAGTTTATAACAAGCTGCATATAAGTATGTAGTTGTAACTAATTAATAAGAATGAATTTAAAACAAGATTTTAGTGATGTCTTGAATTGGCAAGTGAACATGTGAAGTCAATTTTAGCAGTTGGAAACTTCTATTCTTACTTATGAAATTAAATCTATCAGAAGTCATAGACTTCTTCTGCAGCTACTTTGGAATCAAACTTGGACTACTGTAACAGCTAAGTTTATCTGTAAAAACTAATACATCTAGCTTCATTACCTATATTGCACCTATTCATCCCATTTATTTTCCTCTCCCAACTCAAGCTTTCGTACTTGCTCTCACTGAAAATCCTATTTGTAACAACAAAGGCTCTTGAAACTTTAATTTCTCCGTGTTTAGAACTTACCTGGTTACACTTCGTTACCAACTTGATACCTTATTACAACTAACCACAGAAATTGATCCAAAACATTTCCACTCTTGTGAGAACATTACACGTTATAATGATTCACTCATCTTTAACTGAAGAATCTACTTTACCGATGCAAACAACCTCTTAAACTCTTGGATCCTAATAGGGAGATTCAGTACATTAAATGCCACTCGGTTAGACCACACTTAATTACCATGTAGTGAATCCAAATTTTTCAGTCATCGAACAACTAAACTGTATACACTTTAACTACTGCCTACTTCTGAAGAATAATGGGTCAGATATCTGCCTAATATTCATACTCATTTAAGAAACAGGTATTCCTGTTGTAAACTGATCAGTACTAAGGACGTTATCATCTCGAGTGAAGAAAAAAGTGCACTATTAAGTAACATAAACTGTCTTAGTGTACCGATTTTCAACATTGGATGGAAATTGATCTTTTCATGTGTCATAGAAAGTTGTACTCTTTTGTGCAATGATACATTTATTTAATATGGATTCTCTAAATACAATTGTTACCTTGTATGAGACACGACTCTTAAAGTGCTATTATTCAGAAGATGCAGCCTTATGCAACACATTAACTGGTTGCAAGACTAGAACTCCTTCCTCACATGAGAACATCAAGCTGATATTGTATCACGGTTACATCGATCATCTTTCACCAAGTTGGATGGAACACTGAACTTAGTTTCCTATTCATCGAGTACTAACATTAATATAGAACTTCAATATTGCTCAGTTATAACACTAATTGTTCTCTATGATACAGAAGCTGTGTATTAGATACCTAAATGAAGTGTACCTAGCTTTACAGCGCAACTTTATATTGAAGTTTCGAAAGTGAAATAACAGAAGAACATAGTAATCATCAGCTCACAACAACATAATTGATTTCATAATGTATATTCAATTATTAAATGAAAGCCATACTCAACATAATCTAGGAATAAGTATAGGGAATAACTTACTGTAATGCATAGTAATTCGTACAATACAAGAATTTCATCTGGAACCCAGGCTATCAGAGAATGATTGGATACAGAGTTTAATCTAGATCTAGCTAGTTTATCTTATTAATAAATGAATGAATTCATGAATAACAAGGGTTTTATGCAGGAAGCTATATCGTTGATTAACCTTTGAATTTAGTTTACAAATTGGTACCATTTGTAGCTTGGTAAAAGCTTTACTTACAAATCAAAAGAGTTTTTAAAATAAACAAGGTTTTAGGCAATTAAATAATGTCTATTGCAATAACAATTGATACTCCATCAATCGATGTAGTGTATTTCATAATTTAAGATATAACATCCTACAGATCTTATGAATTTTCCTAAATGCATCGCTCGTTCGATTTCTCACTCTCTGGGAGAATATTTCTCAGAGAATCTGGTCTTAAACCTATCTTCTCCATTCTCATCCTTGCTACCAATTTTTTTCTGCTTTCCTTTTCTTTTACATGTCGTTCATTGTTTGCAACATTATTTTAGTTCACTTTTGCTGAAATCCATATGAATCCGCCACGTTCCATTGTATATCTCTACTCCTTTTGTCTGTCAATTTAAATTCTTACAAATCATATGTTCCTTTCCAAACATACCTTACATCGGCCAGTGTCACAGTCTGAAATTCTTTTTCTCATCACATGTATAAATCTTTATAATGTTATTAGTTACATATTCAATTATTCATTCCTTAATAGACAACTTTTCCTACTTATCATTCCGCTACAAGACGAAATTCGTGTTATATCCTTGCTTACTTCGAGTGGGGGAACAATAGAGTATATGTTTACAATTATTTTCTTTAATCAGTTTAAACTCAAATTTATATTGAAGTATCTCAATTTAGTTTATTATATACATTTATTCTATCCATTCTAAATTATTAATATTACTATAGTTTGTTCTAAGGACATTATTGAATTGTAGTGTCTTCTTATTCCCATGTCTTCTTTATATAGGAATTTGTCCTCCCTTAATATTAATCCAAAGTTGAAATCTTACTCTAAAATATTACGGAATTAACTAATCATTCAAACATTTTTATATTTCTTTTAAAAATTTATAATCCTCGAATCAATAGTCTCTATAAGTATAGATAATTGTTAAATACAAGAATAAATTAGTCACTTTGATAACAGCAATACTCTCATTAGAATCTACATCATCCTGATGTTTCATGAGCACAGTTATTCAAATTTTGAATCTGCCATTGAGTCTGCCATATTAGACTATCAATAAACAAAATTCAACAACTATTTAGTTCAGATATTGTAATCTAGCATGATCATTCTTTATTTTCATGCTATGCAGACTCCGCTTATGCCATCAACAACCACTTATTCAAATCCAACAACAGTTAATTTGCCAAAGAATTCAAAGTTTATAGAAATATTTAACAGAAAATCCATTTGGATGCCACTTGAGCAGGTTCAGAAATTGGTTCATCTCACATTGCTTACAATGCCACTTACGCATTCTTCCATTAATGCCATTTATAACGTCTGTTGTCTCAACAATTAGACTATTCCATAATTTCATCTCACATTCTACCTTTGATTTGCTCTTACCTTCTCTATACTCCCGCGATGTTTAGACTATCTATTATCAATTAGTGATCTTTTCAAACTTCCTTACATAACTTTCACAAAAATATCTTATATTATTCAAAAATTTTTATTACGCCCTTCATTAAGTTTGCTTAAACCTTGTATTCACACTGACTTTGACTTTTGCCTTAAAAGAATTTAGTTGCACATAATTATATCATTATAAAGTTATTCTTATATTCAGTCT
Source organism: Arion vulgaris (assembly GCA_020796225.1). Classification (NCBI taxonomy): domain Eukaryota; kingdom Metazoa; phylum Mollusca; class Gastropoda; order Stylommatophora; family Arionidae; genus Arion; species Arion vulgaris. The sequence continues at coordinate 9,549 of JADZMA010000540.1, read as the reverse complement.
CTGTTGTAACTATATCTACCTCTATCCCTTTTTATTTCTACCCATTACTGCCGTTCCAACAATTAACTACCTGCACATTTTTATGACACAGAACTAATGTCTATTTCAAATTATTACATACCTTTCGGCTAAACTTAAATTCTTAGTCTCATATCTTGAACATTGTAATATTGATCATTGTTCAAATAGGTGAGAAAAACTTAAACTACTAACATTTTCAAATGTCTACATTTCTACCTGCAAAAGCGTCATTCGTTTTGATAGAGTCCAACTTCGTAACATCTTTCAATCAACTTTATACATTAATCTATCTGTTATTAAATTGTCGCAATTGCAGCAAGTTTAACCTAAATTTACCAAGCACGTTCAGTCTTCATTTCCCTCCATGTCGACATGTTGCCATACAACCATCTAATTAATCTGCACCTGTTTACACATAGTTCCTTAATATACCCCTTCAAGTCTTTCATGCGTTTTCACTTCCCTCTTTCATTATACCATTCTCTTACATTGAGAATATTTCCTGCTTTCTCTAAATTCAATCTCTGCATTTCTCACTTCTTTGTAGCTGCCTTTCTTTCTCAATCTTTCATACTAATTAATTCCAACTTTCATTGGTCAAATCTGGACCTGTTAATTTCATTATATTACTTTATTAGTACAACTTGCATTAAATTGACATCGTTTAACTAATTCCTCTTCAATTGCAAATACTGTGTCTTTCCTGCATTTGCTTAACTTGGTCAGATATTGTTTGTATCTGAACCCCTGGATATAAAATTACAGAAACTCCTTGTCATATAAGATGTTTTCCAGCATTAAGATTGCAACAGTGTATATCGTCGCGGATGTTTCAGGCTACAGATCTCATCAATTTTAAGTATTTAATGGCTGATTCTAAATGGAGTCTTGGTTTGAACTGTATTTTGCCGTACATGTCTATACCTAGCCTCCTGAAAGGAAACTTTTTAAAAAATCCACTAAAAGAAAACGCTTGCTTGCCTCATGTGCAAAAGTGAGGCAATTATGGCAAACAGAAAATTTTTAAAGAATTTATATAACATTCAAAGAGCAGTAAGATTGGAACGAAAGGACAAAGCCTAATAAAGCGAACTCATTTAAAGAAAATGGCTTTCGACAAAAATGAAGAATGGTAATTAAGAGACATAAGAAGACGATAATCGCAACAAGAGCAAAGTCGCAGTATTGACATGGTTGACATGGGTGGACGCGAATAAGCACATCGGGACATCAGTTGTTTTGTCATCTTACAGGAAAGATGTATGATGAAGGTAAAAATACTATAAGGCGAGAAAGTTTAAAGAAAAAAGTGAAAATGAAGCTACAAGAAAAAACTGAAAATAAAAAAGGAGATAGAATAGCATAAATGAATAAGACTGGAAAGAATAAAGAGAAGAAGTAGACGACATGGCATGGAGAAAGACCTGTGGTAAATAATGCTCATATCCCAAAAGATGAAGAAGAAAATGGTAGAACTCAGTCGAAGTAATTGATGATTGCGGTGCATAATTATAATTCGATGAAAATTACAGTATTTACAAAGATTACTATTACAATAGTAAACATCCAGCATAAAAGTTTCCTTTATCCACTAGTGGAGCGCAAGGGCAGACTATTAAGCTCAATTTTAGTAGACAAAGTTTTGTTAAACTGGCAAATAGTCGAGATTTATGGACTCATTGAAAGTATTTCGGGAAGGGAGAGTATTAGTAAATTCGTACTAATTTCAATATTGTGAATAGAAAATGTTGAAGTTCGAAAGCTTTTAAGAAGGAAATGAGATTTGTGAAGTTTTAGTAACAGATTAGTTGAATCATAACAATTGAGAATTGAGATATTCTAAGATTGGAAATGTTATTGAAGCATGCAAATTTGATGCAATCATCTAGTTGATAAATAACTAGAGAATAGAACTAGGAAACAGCATTGAAAATGATTTAGATGCTAGGCATCTTCGAAACTCAGTTGTGTAAGATGAAATGGGAAACAGTCGTATGATCAATAATTTGAAAGATTCTAAGATGGATTACATTGGTAGCCTTTTGGCAATAAACAAGCATGGTATAATTTACACGGTTAGAAAATATTAAGAATGTTTGAACATATAGGGTACTTAAAGTGTCAGCAATTTAAATACATCCGGTGTTCACGATAACGCTCAGAATGCTCAACAATAGCAAATTTATACTTAGTCTGAAATAATGAACATCCTTTTTGTAATTTGGTCAAACCTTTTTGTCGTAATACTTAAGATACCAAATTCGACTGACTTGAATGAGTCAACACATATTATAAATCAATAAAACTCATAAACCTTAAAAAACTCATATGAATATGCAAAGTCTGTAGAATTAAGTGATGTAGATTAGAAGGAAAAGTAGATCATGCTTAAAAAAATTGAGGCAGGAATGCACTGTCGACAGAGAAGGAGATGAACATCTGTAATGTTTAAATGAATAAGGGTAGCTAACAGAACCTCAAGATTAGAAAAGTAGGTATCATTGATTGTTAAAGAACATTTCTTCATCTTCTAATCCTAATTGTAAAGCTATAATACCGAGTCAGAGAATAATACAAACAAGTTGAAGTTATTTAAATCTACAAGTCAGAAATCACATTTAATTCTTGAACTGAAATGTATTTATTTCTACTTTAAGTAAGATCAGTAATACCTTAGCACTACTTTCCCTTTATCAATTGCACGCACCACTAATCTTGGGACTGCACCTAATTCAGTTTGTAGATTGCCGAAATTTGTCAAGTACCGGTTACTCCCACAGTTGTGACCATATTTTGACAATGTTTGATCAAGAGTGCCAGAAGTCAAACACTCCTAACTCTAACAAGGAGTCAGATTGGATCTCATCTAATCACATGTAATCAGAAGATTAGAAAAGGTTCGTTTTGCAAGGGTGGTGATAATTGGGTTACTCAGGTGATTGAACAATAGTTTCAAGCTATATCAATAGCCCAATCGAATAGTTCCTAACATGAACGGAATCATTAGATAACTTACAACAATCTGACAATTTGAAGCCTATCGAAAGCTGATAATATAAATCAACATAAATAAAATACTAAATTGCTGAAATTTTAAAGCTAATCTACCATTAATTAATCCAAGGCTTGTCTATTTCGTCAAGGTCAAAAGGAAATTCGGCAATTAATAACACTATCTAAACAGAGAAGCAGATAGGACAAGTTACTACTTTTTAAATAAAAATTTTTGTAAGTATAATACAATAACGTTTATTATCGATTGTTAAAAAAATTTTGAAATTGTTTGTAATTTTTTAATCAAATTATTTTATAAATATATTCACTTTTATGTCAAAACATAATTTTACATAAAATCTTACAGAGATAAAATCTTTAAAACTGAAACTTCATGTTAATATCAATTGTCTATTGATTTTTTTCGGTTTCGCTATACTTAGAATCTATATGCTCGTTTTAATTTCATCATCATAACAGATCTATAGGAACGACTGTCGTTGTGAAGGCCAAGCTTAAACGTTTTTTAAAAACTTTATGAAATATTAACCTACCGTGATCTGAATATAAATTGTATCACATAAACTCCGATGCAAGCTTTTATCCAATTCATAGATTTCCATCTGTTAATCAGTTACGATATAATCTATTGAACTATTTCTTCATAACTAACAAAAAAGTGCTTAAACAAAAATTTAAGTTTATCAAAAAGTACCTTTCAACCATCATTTATTGGATATGCAGATTTGATTTAAACTTTCACGTATGGTATATAATTATAGTTTGTTCATCTTTTTGATTCATTAACGGAACTTTTATTGTACAATTGATTAAGATTTTTTATACTTATCTCACTTGATTCGATCTTTATCTTATTCTATTTACTTATTTAAATTTTCCGTACCTTTCTTTTGAGATGCATTTTTCAGCAATAAACTATATCTAGTAACTGCAGTTAAGACAGGAGTTGTTATAACATTCCACGCAAAAGAAAGTCATATGACATGTAGTTTACAGATTTTCATGTATACATGTGCCATTCATATCATCATTTCCCCAAATTCTACTACTATCTTGCTTAATTTTTTTAATTTGTCTGCTTCCTGTTCCGCACTTGATAATTCCTTTTATCATTTCTTCTTTTTCATTCTATAATACATGAATCTTCACCTTCTCATTATCTACTGTTCTTTGATAATCTCCATGTATATTAACTATTTTTACTTTCTATTTAATTTATTTCCTCATTTTTTTATGTCTTCCTTCTTTACAATTTACTTTAATATTATTTTTAATCTTTATTAGTTTCTTCAAGGGTTAGATGTTTAGTGATAATGTATGGTTAATGGGTTTTGTATGTGTTTTGCAAGATTAGATATGTTAATCTTTTTGAGAATGAATTGTATATGTTTATCATAGTTTCTTACATCGATGGATTGAAAAAATTGTTGCTCAAGTCTAACATTTTACCTACAATTTCACAACTGTCTTCATTTCCCATGTATTTAAGAACTTTGAGATTGCGTTATGTAATTACCATGGTTGGCTTTTCCAATATGGTTATTGTAACTGTATGGTGTATCATTCTCAGGGTATAGTGTGGAAGGTGTTGTTAGAAAAGCTATTGCTTCAACCTTAAGTTTTGATATCAAGCATATATGGAGAAACACAGTTCCATTTCGGTTGGAATTATTCAAGTAGCATTTATCAAATGAAGTTTACCCGTTTATATTTAGTGGTATGCCTAGTGTCAACAATCAAGACTATCCTTAGAGTCGAATGGTTGTCGTCTGTATAGCAAATCCAAATTTACATTGCCTTACCAAATCTTTCTATATTCATATTCTTTGCTGTTTCTTGGGCATTTCAATTTTAGTTTTATGTATAAGTATTATGTTATTTGCACTTTTATGTATTTGTTCTCATTGATATTGCTCCTTTATGTTACGTTTTTAGTGTTTGGCTAAGATTATCTTAGTTGATTCGTATTTCGTTAAATGCTTTGTTCTATTATTTGGAAATTTTTCATTCCATTAGTTAGATACCTTATGTTCTTTTAGTTTTGTTGGTATTGTCTAAGCAATTGCTTTTTGCTTCTTGATTACAATGCTTTTGATAAGTTTCATATTTGGTTATACAGAAAATTTTTTGGATGTACCAACCCTTTCTTCAAACGACTAATTGTATTGGGCAGCTAAGAAAGTAATTAGACGAAGGACAGAAGTAAACAGTCTGTAAAAAGAGAAACAGTGAAGGTAATGGATGAAGAGACTTAGTGTTAGCATGAGTTAGAGCGTAGCATACTGCGGCATGAAGTTAATAGCGATTAATTAGAAGCATCTCAAAAAGAATTATCAATTACAATAGTACATACATTTTCCTGATAAGACATGAATGATACTACTGTGTAGACATCTACACATGATAGATGCAAAGTAAACATTAAAACTTCACATTTAGCGGAATCAGCTGTAATTGAACTGTCAATTCAATATACCAAGTGGTGTTAAGCACGATACAGGGCATCTACATAAAGAAGATAACAGAAATGCTATTATTTCCCGCAATCAAATTATGCAATAAGAGTTGAAAATAGGGAAAATTTTTTAAATTCTGGCAATACAGTGTAGAGTTTAGACTAGTCAAGACAGGACAAGTGAAGGCTTTCAAAAGTAAGGAATCAGGATAACATGGTAGTACAGTCAATTAGCTTCAGCCACAAATGACTAAAACATTCTAAACCCCTTAGGACACAATGTTAAAGCAGAAGGACTTATGACATACTATTAGTGTACATTTAACGCTTACCAGCTGCTTACATATGTCACATTGATACTTAAGAAACAGTTTTTAAATTTATAATTTCTTACAAATGTTTATGCAGAATAGTTTTCTAACAAAATCCGAAGACATGTTTTAAATATTAGAATGTCCATATAAACAGGGAAAAATTAAATTCGAGATATACATTATCGAAATTCTAAATTAAGAATGAATATAATTGTGACAAAAGCGGATATTGAATTAATTGAGTGAGAATTAAGATGCTAATTTTAAAGGAGACAGAAAATTTACTTGAGAAAATGGGTTAAATGTGATCTATGATATTGCTGGTTAGTTTTTGTTGGTAAAAAAAGAATTAATGAACATCAGGTGAGGAGATATGGAGTCGAGATTTGAAATAAAACTTGTGACTTAACTGTGATACATGTAATGGCAAAAATCGATAGACAATATGCACATACGTTTTTAACGTTGCAAAGTTGTTGAATTATATTGTTTAATTGTCATTTTATTTAAATTTCGAATTTTGCATCTAAATTTCCTGATACATTGGTAAGAAGATATTCGATTACGTGATGGTCTATAAATGATCGCTATGAATGATTTTAAGAACTTCCTATTAAATGTGTAGAATTCTCCATTGGTTTGGGATTATAGATTTGTAAAGCTATTCCTGAAATATAGTATATTTCCGCTGCTGGTTTATTTAACCAAGCTTTATTTTGTCAAATTTTCCCCTTTTAAGTGTTTTAAGTAAACCCCTTTTACAATTTTTTCAAGATTTGCCATTTAATTTTAAATTTCAGTTGCAATTCCCACGCCCGGGGTTTAATTGATCTTGTGTCCGAATTGGTCATTGGGAAGGGGAATTTCGGCCTGGTAATTTTTTAACAATGGGTCGATTCCCCTTCAAATCCTTTATATTTTTGACGTTATTCGCATGTTTTTTGTGTTGGGTTAGGAAATATCAGGCCCGGGCGTTTTCAATTCTAATTTTTGGTTTATTCCCAATTTTAAGTGTTGGTTTACATAAATTAATAATTATTTTGTTAGGGTGGTTATTAACGTAGTAAAATACTTTAAGGATCAAAGACTGTTTCAAACTAATGATAATTCCCGGACCAAGTATAGATCAAATTAAGGATTAGTTATTAAAGTTTTAGACTTAATATTTTTATTTAAAAACATCCACTTCAACAGAATGCCAGATGAATAATTTTCATCAACCCCTTAATTTTAAAAAAAACATTAGTCTAGTATTTTTCCAGATAACTAGAAAACTGACAAATTTATTCCCGGCTAAGGTTTGGGAAATTTACAATTTTAACTAGCTTGGATTAAATTGTTGGGAAAATTTTCATATAGAATTTGTTGACACATTTGGTAATTTGGTCCCCGATCAGTTGTAAAGGTTCTTTCCAGCCAGTGGCGCGCTCAGGGCCCCTGAGAACCACCTGAAGACTGTGCCACATGCAAACAAATCCACGAAGCAAATTTTTCACAAGGTTTTTATCTGCAAATTAATAATTAAAAGTACATACAAAACTAAAAAAACTTCATTAAAAACAGTCTTCAATGGTTTCACCTCGATCCATGGACGTGTCTGACTATGGAAAAGTTTTAAATACAATTCATTGTTTGTCGGATAAAGCTAACAGAAACATTTCCCAAGTCAAAACCCCAAGGATTAAAAAATCCAATTTAGATGCGGTTTACATTTTTTTAGGGAATTAAATTTAAATTAGTTAAAATTTTTTAAAAAACACGTTTTATTTTGTCCCCTTGTACTTTGGTTGGATTGTCTTTTCTTTTTACACCCAACCCTTTTCAAACCCCGGTCCTTTTTCCCCATCAGGTTTCGGGCCCTTTTTGTTTAAAATTTTAAAAAAATTAAAATTTTCAAACCAAAACCCCTAAAAATTTTATTTTAAGCTTAGAAAATTTAAAATTTTTATGGTAAACTTTTTTCCCTTTTAATTAACCATTTGATTTTAATTTAAAAATTTTATTTTAAAAACCATTACACCTAATATTTTCCTTTTCCCCCTACCCAGGTTCTTCTTTAATATTGTTGGATGATAGTTGATAACCAAGCGCTTGATTCGTACACATCCACTCACACTTGTACCTACTTGATATTGTTGGTTCTACATAAGACCAGTCTTTGACAATAGAATGAGTAGTTAGTTTAGTTGAGTTTTGGAGGACGATGCAAGAAAACTGCAGCAGAAAATGAATATTATAATAAAAAAATCAAACTTGGTCATAACATTGTTAACGTGCAGACCTTGCATCCATCACGTCAACTATCTCTCTCTCTCACTTCTAACCTGTTACGCCACACGTTTAGGGCAACAATAAACGCACACCATCTTTCATGAATTGCCTTCTCTGTATTGTGTTCCAGCTTATGATACCTTCCTCTGTAATGTGCTCCAGCCATGATACCTTCCTCTGTATTATGCTCCAGCCATGAAATCTTTCCTCTGTATTGTGCCCAGCTATGATATCTTCCTCTGTATTGTGTTCTGGCTATGATACATTCCTCTACTGTGTTCCAGCTATGATATCTTCCTCTGTATTGTGTTCCAACTATGATACCTTCCTCTGTATTGTGCTCCAGCTATGATACTGTACAACGTTACAAACTGGCCTAAAATGCTCTATTTGTCAAGATGGAGGGTGAGGCGGATTATTCAAACGTGTTTAATAAACATATGGACATTTTAGAGTAAACATGACTTAGAAACTAGAACCAGTAAACATAACAACACACAATGATGCATAGTAAGTGGCTGTGTACCAAATGTAGATCAAATTACGATTATAATTACATATGATAATATAAAGCAATTTTACAAGTACCTTCTTCAGTAAACCTAACTGCTGTCAAAAAGGTAAAATACAAAATATAAATAATAAAATAACGATGTTTAGCTAGGTAAGTAATGTGTACTAAATGTGTAGATCAAATTACGATTATAGCCATGTATAATTTAATAATTAATTTCTTTATAAACATAACAACAAATAACGATGCCAGAAAGCTGTGTACCAAAATTGATCTAATTATGAGGAGATTATGTTAAAGCATTCAAGGTTCCAAATGAAAATCGTCAGGAAATTAGACAAATGGATCAACAATATTCCACGTCAAGATTGGATTTCAATAAAACATATAAAAAGTTGTTTGTATCAAACATTTTAGAGAAGAAGATTTAGCATGTTCAGATAAATATACAGATGCAAATGATGTAGAATACATTATTGACAGGTTACTGTGTATGTAAAACCTAATGCTGTTCCACTGTGTTTCCTAACCTATCTATGTCAGTGTTGCCTGTCGTTCTTTCAAAGAACTAAAAGCACGAGCTACAGCAGTACAAGAAAGATATAATAAAGATGCTAAAGATTGGCTGGTGTCAGATCTGGATCAGCCAGTGATTTTAACAAGCTTTTCAGGACAATTATGAAGCATACTACAAGATAATTTAAATGCAGTTTCTGTGATTTGTAAAGACATGAATATGTTCTATGTACACTGTAATTGTTGAAACCATGGAAGCAATTAGCTATAGGACTAAGTATTAAAATAGACCAGACATGTCCTTTACTGTTCAATTGAAGGAGTTTCTATGAAAAAGTTCCTTTAACTGGCTGTCAAGTAGTGGAAAATTCGAGAGATGGCCTCATGTTGAGAATCTTGTCCTATTGTTTATATAAAGATTTAGAAGAATATCGAACTGTTGG
>JADZMA010000539.1:0-33369 GCA_020796225.1 Arion vulgaris | reverse complement strand
AAAGCCATTCAAATGCATATCATTCAAACTGGTAAAACACCTGTATGAATTACAGAACAATGTACAGGCTGACAGGTATGAGTTTTAATGCATCCTGAAATATTTCGTAACCATTTCCACTCTATGTATTCCATCTCATGTAATAACCAGCTTTAATTTAATGAACTGCACTACAAAAGACTACAGTAATAATACTTAACAGTAACACTACTAAGCGAAAACATAAGTAAAAATGAGAACACATTCAAATGGCAAAATATTAAAGCACGAATTTAGGTAGTTTTTAGAAAGAACATGACACAAATTGGTGTTTTCTGAAGGAAATATCCAGTATTTTCTCCTCGTAAGGACAAAGGTTTTTATGTTGGGATCAAAACATGACCATCTGTAGCTTAAACGGTAGTGAGTTCAATCAAAACCCCAGCATACCTGGTTCAAACTCTGTTGTGGGAAAGTTTGGAAGCAAATGAGCCCCTTTGGGATTTTTACAAGGTAAAAGTAGCCCTCACCGTTCAGAAAGCAATGGCAAACTACTGAATGTATAAGTGGTGCCTAGAAAATCAACACTATTTTCCCTTTTGTTGATGGCTACGTCCTGTAAAGGATATGGCATGATTTTCATTACAACATGACAACTAAGAATGAACTCTTTTCTGAGAATTCTAGTATAATTAGTGATGAAAATCTTGAGCTAGCTGCATTAATTACTAGGCAGTAGTAGTGAGTTCCATAACACCATCAAGTTTCCCCAGAGAAATTTGGAAGATGCTGACAATTTTGGATGTGACATTACAGAAACAACCACCCTCCCCTTACGTCTATATTTATCCAATAACAATATATTTGAATCAACACAAAGACAGAGACAATGGTTGGAGTTGCTAAGAGGTCTAGACTGACAAAAATCAGTTTTATTTTTGTGACAGAGCATTCAGGTGTTAGGGGAAATGAATGCGCCAATAAGGCTTGCAGGTGCAATTGCTGTAAAAAGTGGATGAGCAATGAACCAGTCGGATATTCAAGTAAAAGTGATGAATCTACAACCAGACTGCAAGAATACCCAATCAAATTTAGTGTAGCTAGTCAAGAGAACTATACTGGTAGCCAAAGAAGAATAGTAAACCAACAAAGAACCAGGGTCATTAGTTGCCACACATTGAGAGACATACTGAAGAGGAGATTGGAGCACTTATGGACTAATTGGTTCGATTGGTATTGACGATGATCCGATGGCTAAACTAAACACAGTAACCACAGACTTACAACTCTGCTCTTGTAATTTCCACACCCCAGCCCATGCTTGTCTTGTTACTGCTTATCTGTATAAGATGTGTACAAAATGGTTACAATAGTGATAAAGTCTATGTCTTTTAGTCCATGTTGAACAAAAGAGCCATTATGTTACGTTACATTTTGCTTAGATAGACACATAATATTCGCACACAATGGGGTCTATGTAGCTAAGTAGTTACGCCCATACCTTGTATCTGAGGCCATGGGTTCAAATCCATACTGCACTGCTATGTTCACTAGTATATTTTTTCCAGAGATGTCTAGGATTGTTGCCAGAGCTACGGAGTTTGTACTTTGTGCAATACTCTTGAAAGATGGTGTGCCATTTCATGGGAGAGGGACCAAGCCATATGGGTAACACCGTGCAATGAAGTCAATCCTTTAGCTTTAGACCCTTTTGTTTAGACACAGCACACTAATGCAAATTTAATATTTCTCTCTTTAGCCTGTTACGACCTTGGCGTTTAGGCAGCAACAAACGTACACCATTCTTCCCTGTTCATGGCCTCCTCTGTATTGTGTTCCAGCTATGATTCATTTCCTTCAGTTCTTTGCTCTATCGTTCTCCTCCAGGTCGTCTTGGGTCTTCCACGCTTGCGCCTACCCTCTGGAGTCCATCTCAGTGCAGTTTTCGTGTCGGAGCCAGTCTCCATGCACATCACATGTCCAATCCATCTCCAGCTTCGTATGATAGTGCCCATATTCTCTGTTGGCATCGTGCAAGCAATTCTTGGTTCGAGATAGTAGTCCGCCAGTACACGCGTAAGATTTTTCGCAGACAAGTTGTATGAAAGGCAGAGAGTCTGGACATATCCTGTTCTGTCATTCTCCAGTATTCCGATCCGTACAGCAATGTTGACAGCACCCAGCTGTTATAGATACTAGTCTTGGTTCTGATGCTGTATTGGGCAGATTTAGGCAGTCTGAAGGGTCATGAATGCACTTCGGGCCTTACTCAGTCTGTTTTTAATGTCAGATCCAGCGCCTCCTTCATTGCTAATAACACTTCCAAGGTATGTGAAAGCGGTTGTATCTCGAGGGTTTTACTCTTCTAGTTTAATATTTAAATTTAATATAGCAAATTTAAAAAATAAATAATTACTGTCGTTTTGTGAGGCAAGACACACCATGGTTACATTTTTAAAAAGTGCCAGGGCACCATCTTGGTACACTCAAGCACAACTACATTTGAAATGTAAAATAACTTACAACAGAGAGTCCGTGAATTGAGATTCTTTCAGCTTCTATGTCGACAAAGTCTTCTTGGCAATAATGTTACATAGAGATGTCTGAACCAAAATGCAGCTGACTGGTCAAGTTCTGACATTGGTCACTGATTTTTCTGCATCCACAATCTGGAAGTAAATCTCTGCTCCAACTTCAATAATGGCTCCATCCTCTGTTATAATCTGTGAATGGATTTATAAAATAAAAAACATTCCCTTTCAGCTTGCTTCTTCTTCTTCCAACGCACATGTATCGATCTCTGTTAACCACTCTTCGTGATTTGTATGTGATCTGAGTCTAAGAGCGATTGTATGTTGGTCAGTTATGCGCCTCCAAGTAGGCCAGCACGATTTCTGCAATGTTTTTTATTTACTAGGTAGCTTCCTGGTCTACAACCTGTCGCCTCACTTACATGCTTTGTAGGTCGAAGTGTTACTATTCTGCTCCCTCGAGAGCCCCGGCAACACAAGAGTGTCAGCTTGCTGAAATGAGTTAAACACATATTAGCCACAGTGAACACGCAGATGTTGATTCTGTTAAGTTTTACAGAAATTTAGATGTCAGGCAAAATGACACACAATAATGATGACAATTTGTTTTTATTGGGCCCTACTTGAAAGTGCCACATGGGTGACTCAGTCGGTTGAACTTAAACTCTGAGCATAGTCATTCTTTTGAATGAGAGCTGCTCAGAATTTGTTTTAATGTTGTTAAACAAGTATTGTTTATTTGGCATTTAATAAAGGCTCCCACACTTTGGCAGTGATCAAGTGGACATTACACTTTGATCTTAGTCAAAAGGTCAGTCTTAGAAAAAAAGATGAATGCATTCTATGTGCACTGTCTGAGGTTTATATTCAGAATCTCCTGGAGTGACAGAGTAACAAACAGATAGGTGTTGGAATGTGCTGAATTTTCTGATCACTGATCAGCATTGATTAGAAATTGTATTTATGAATTTCATCTTACCAAATATTTCTCCTTGTCGCTGAGTTATTTTCCCTTATAATGAGACTTCAGTAGGGACACTTTCTGAAGTGCTGGGACTCAAAGAGTTAAACATCATTATGAACAAATGATACAACATTGCATCTTAGGAAAGTCACACACTTCAAACAATGACTGGTTGTCCTCCTGTTTTATCAACAGATTATGTCCATGATGGATTTCAAACTAGGTATCCTCATGATCCCAATTTGAGCAGCTGGAATGTGCTCAGAATGAAAAAAATGTATATAGTCCTCAGTTGCGCTAAAGATATTCACATTGTAAAGATGAGATGTGTTTGGCTGCCTGTCACCATCTTCTTGCTGTGCTATCATCTAAACCAAAGTCTTTAAGCAGGTTTCATATAGAGAGTCACTCACAACATAAGAACAATAATGATACTTAAGGTTACAAAAACATGCACAGCATTTTGCAGATGGTCCTTTGCTGAGAGCACTGGATCCTACTAGCATTAAATTCTGCCAGCACTAAATTCTTCTTCATCTTCTTCACCTTTAAACCCTCAACGGAGCACAGGTCTTCAAACAAACTCTTCCATCTCTTCCTCTCTCCTGCCATCCTTCCACCCTTTCCATGTTTTAACTATCCTTTTAATATCAGTCTCCAGCTCTCTTCTCCAGGTATATCTAGGCCTTCCCCTACTCCTCTTTCCCTGAGGCTTCCAAAACACTGCATGTCTTGCAAAGCACTAAATTCTGCCAGCACTAAATTCTACAATAAATGTTCCAATTGGTTGATAAATTCTGTATAAATTACAGCAATGAGAAAATACAGGCCATCCATTTGATTGCTTATTGGACATAGCACTACTACTGCAATTCCTATTGTAATTACTCATATATATATTTTAAACAAACTGTGCACATATGATGGATCTACCTGAAGTGCTATGAGTTCAATAACAAATAATCAACAAACAAACAAAAAGTAGGTGCATAAAGAAACCATGTGATAATATAAAATTGTACATATTTAAATGGACAAAGATACCAATTCTTATCGCAAGAACCTGATACAGAAATAAATTTTTGTTTATGGGTACATTATCTTCTTTTGCTTTCGTTTTACACCAATTTTAATCACTCTTTGCAATATGTCTGATCTTTGCCAAGAACGTGTATACGTTGAAATTGGTTGTGGCCTCTAAACGCATAAGACTTCTACACATTTAGGACATGTGCATCCGATTTCAGCCAAGGGTACATTATGACTAGAAGAATAGAACACATCTTAACATTAGGTATTCATATTACTTCTTAATAGCTTAGGGGTCTCAATGGCGAAGTGGTTAATATGTGTGCTAGTCATTCTGAAGGTCGTGGGTTTGAATCCAGCCCAAGTAAAATTTGGTAATTTTTGAATCCCTAGGATTGTTGCGGGAGCCACAGAGTTCTTTGCTTTGTGCAACACTCTGGGCAGGTGACGTGGCATTTCATGACAGGACGGCCCAATGGGGAAACCTGGTGCAATGAAGTCAATCCTTCGCCATTAGACCCATTTTAGCTACTTCTTAAACTTGCCAAACTACACAACTTGCCTGTTTAGGTGGTACACTGAAAGCTTTCAGTCGAACATTAATACTATGACAACGATCCAAGATGGGAAACATGAAAACATAACCTGAAAATAGAATGCATATTTTTGCAAGTCGACCCAAAGGTTAGAGAAAAAATGAAATATGACACCAATAAATAGTCTTCTTAACAAATAGTTAACTGCATAAAATAATAAAAATTGTACCATCTCATCATCAAAAGCTTGTCCTGAGCAGAACTTTGCCACCCCAACAGTCCTCCAAATTTTTTCTCTCTCATAGGCCAGATGTCCTGCCTCTGCAGCAGTCATGTTCAAACCATCAGTCACATCCTGAATCCATCCTCTCCGTGGTCTTCCTCTTCTTCTCTTTGCCAGTATCCCTTCTTCCATGATGGTCTTCTCCAGCCCTTCATGTCTTTTTAATGTCCAAAATATCTCAATTTCTTTTTCTTATTTGTAGCACTAGCCAGTTTTCTTTGATTTTGAGTTTTTCTAAAAAGATCTATTTGTTCTCTTTTTGTCCAAGATATACGAAGGACTCTTCTGTAACACTTATATTCCAAAGCACATATATGTTTTTCCACTGCTTTATTTTTACATCTACTATATAAAAAACAGTAGTTTTTTTCTACTGAAGAAGAAAATCTCTCTCTGACTCTTATTCCTTTCTGCTTCAATGGAAAAAAAAGTAGTAGCTTCATACTAAATTTATATAAGTTTTTAATTAGAGTTCATAGTGGAACATAGTGCTGAAACTGTTTCTAAGTTAACATCAGTTTTTAGTTGCTGTTTGTGTAAAAAACCATTTTGCTAGGTTTGGTGTGACCCCCAACTCAAACAAAAGAATATTAACAATTCCATGGACTGCTAAAAGGACTAATGTAGACATGCTGAGTGATAAGTAAAACAAGGAACCTTTGATGTATAATGAAGGAAGCAATCATCATTGTTTAGGCATGTAGCAAAGATGAGTTTAGAGACATTGTGACAACCGGAATAATTATATGAAGAGTGAAAAGGATTAAAAGAATAATGAGATGACAGAATAGCCTGAAGAGCATCAGCAAAGAAGTTATTCCAACACAGAGAATAGAAAGAATAAATCATCAACGCAGGACGCAAATGATGATGATTATTTCTCTTTTTGTGTTCTTTGTCCTTCTCTGCTTTTTTTGCCATTAGGCGTAGATTTAGTATTTTTTTGCCATTAGGTTTAACTGATTATCGGTTTCAGAGATAGTGCACGCCGGTTTTGATATGCTGTAGTATTACGGAGTTTTAAGATGACTGTAACTCCATTAATCCATCTTTTACTTGGTCTGCCTTCCTCTCGATGATTCCATTCTCAAGTTGTAGCTCTGCAACTGGTTTATTCAGATTAATTGTCAATATCTCAATATTGCCATCTCCATTATAACTCTTTGTTTTCCTACTGGTCCTTGCCTTCAATATTTTCTTCTTTTATAGTTTTTCAAAGTTTTATGTATCTTTATAAGCCTTAAATAATTGTATATTTTTCATTTCTGTCAATATTTTTCATTCATAACTGTCCACAATGTCTTTATTTATTTGCTTTGTATATCCACAGTTCAGAACTTCCAACCAGTACATATATATTATATTTACCAGGTCCTTTCAGCTTGCGTAGATGGCCCAGTCTGAATATAACCAGCCTCTCATCCTGTGGGATTTTCTGTCGACACAATAAGTAAAAGTACAGCTAAAATGTATGAAACTGATAATGTTGCATCTAAACATTCATATATTTCAAATGAAACTGTGAGGCAAATATTCAAAAGTATATGAAACAGTAAGGAACTTAATCTAGTAATGGCAACATGACTGGTAATTGTCTTCTTCTTCGAATGCTCCATATCGACCACTTGTTAACCACTGTTGATTTGTATGAAATGAACCTAGCAGCGAATGTACTTGTGCCAGTTATGCAGCCTCAAGGCAGCACATTCTATTTCTGCTATGCTTTTTATTTACTAGGGTAGCTTTCCTAGGTCCTACATCAGTTGCCTCTTATGACATGTCTTGTAGGTGCAGTGGTACTATTTTTGCTTCCTTGCTGGCCTGTCACCACAGCGTGACTGATTTGTTTCCATCTTCTTGTTTTAAAACAAAATTATCGACAAAATTACAAGACAATTTTTTTCATGGTGATCACTCTTAACCTCTTCTTTCATAGAAAATTGTTTCACTACCACCTGCCGAGGGATGTGAAAAAATTACCTCTCATTCTTTCTTAGCTTGTCCTTATATATCTGTGAAATTTGTTAATTCAGAGTCAAAGTACACAATATAGTACTAACAAAGTTACCTTGAAACTAAACCACACCATTAAGGGAAAAGTAAAGATGTAGATAATTAGGTAGCCAACTGTAACAAGTAGCCTTGCAAGTCTGTCTGTTCTAGAAGGGGAGGCTGTGGATATAAAAATACATTTAGTAGAGGTGGTCACAGATAAACAATGAGTGTCTGTTGAAATTGTAATTAAATACACTGAACATGTTAGTTACAAGTAGTTTGTTTACAAGTAGAATTGGATGCCTGAGGGGCATAGTGAGGAGTGTGTTTAACCAGGGAGCACCTATGGGTCTGTCCGGAGTGCACTGACATCAGTTTAGTAATCAATAACCAATAACAAATACTGTGAATTTGTGAGGTAAAGTTTGTGAATAAATATAGTGAATTTGTTAGCTGAAGTTTGTTTACATAGCAGCAGCATGCTTATATTAAGAATTGCTTCAATTTGCAGAACAACATTGCACAACAACAAAATGATTAAGTAATTATTTGGTTATAGACTTTGACAGAATCTAAACTTATAAGTCAGCCTCATGCTTCAAACATGGGCAGATGTTGGTTGAAGACTAATAATTTTGGTTGACCTTCAACATGCAAATGGATCACAGTATAAAAGGTGTGAAGTAGGGGGAAGTTAACACAGATTTCATACCTCCAGATCACATAGTGTATCTGCACTTCTGTAGTAAACTTCTAAGACATATTGCAAAACAAATAAGATTAAATGTCAGCATGTGGGATACAAAGGATTGGCTTACATAATTATGCATCCCCAAACAGATCAGTTCATGCTATTTGCACAACAATTCTGAGATAAACAAAATGACTGGTCTCACAACTCAAAATATTCATCTATAATGTTTTTTCTGTTCCATTTAATGACAATTCAGTTAAAGGGATGCAGTTTTGAGAACATGGAGGAGACGCGAATGAATTCTCCAATGTCAACCCTATCCCATAAAAATGCTTTTAGAATTTGGAAAGACATCATCTTAATTGCATCTTCTCCTAGGATTGCTACCAAAAGGACAGAAGCAACGAGAACATCATGTTCCATCTCAATGCAATATCCCTGATAATGAAGAGGCAGATAAATTGGAAAGGCTGGTGGAAAAACTACTCCAGTTCAATACAGACACCACAATACTACAGTATTCTGGGTTTATTTATCAACATGTATAATCATTTAAGTTGAATAATTACATAACCAGAATATGATCAACATTTCAGATATGGTGAAGAGCTTTGAACGGAAAAGAAACATAAAGAAACAAATGGAAATCTGAGAATTCTGACCATCTGAAAGATTAGGACATAAACTCAACAGAAAATTTTTTAAAGTCAAGATCTTCAGGCTTCGCACAGGTCACACCAGGCTGAGGTACCATCTATTCAACAAAATAGAGATAGGAACTTCTAATAAGTGTGTCGGTGGTACACATCATATTGTTGCAGAACGTTTCTTGCAAAAAGTGTTACAGATATGAGGGACAGAGAAAACTCAGGATCAACATTAATACCGATCTGGGACATAAGCTTGTTTGAAATGCTAACCCATCTTCAGTTGATCACTATTTTCTTTGAGCATTGATTGATTAATAGGACCATCATCCTTGCACTTCGATGAGTAACCATGTATGCCCTGATCTCTATCTTACACAGGAAGATCTCAGTTGCAGTGCATGAACTCTGTGGCACCAGCGAGGGTCCCCGATGTATTTATGAAGATGGTGAAGATATTATGTAGGAATTTATTTAATGAATTTTGTCCGAGAAGCTGCTTTCCAGCCTACTCTTCTCGATTTTGAACTGTCAATGATTCTTTTACATAGCTCAAATTGAACACGGACCTATGTTTTATCGTCGCCTCCAATAGGACTAGGAATTCAATCTCACCTACACTGACATTGAGAATCTCTGGAAAAATATCCAAATGGTTCCACAATGGAGTGAACTGAGTACCTTTGGAACGAGAGGCAAGCACCTAACCTCTATGCCAAAGAGACCCACACGTAATTTATATATGCAAATGATTCTATTAACTAATACCAACTCAACTTACAGATGACTGATGTCTTTGACTTTGAAGCATCATTTCCATAGGTAAAAGCAGATTTGTACTTCAAATGACAGCTGTCTTTATCTTCAAAAGTAAATACAGATGAGTAGTCAAATGTAGTGCAGTTCTCAAAGTCTGCCACAGGCAACCTGGAGTACTTGACAGAATGCATCTAAGTAAAGAGAAAGCATAGGAAATAAGTATAAATGGTACATACAGCATCAAAGCAATAATGTTATATTGCTCTTGTATATGCCTTTTTTCATCTTTACAAATGGTCAATTGCAAGTGTTTTACTGAAATAAATTCTGAGTTTTGCTTTCCTCTTGTCTTCAGCTTCCCTGTCTCTCTTCAAAGGATTCTGCACCTTTGTGCAATTAGGGTTTACTCCCCTAGCCTTTAGCTCTCCCGAGCCCCCTTCCACAAGGCAGTGAGTTTTAACAGTTGCAGATGGTACCGTCTACTGTAATACGGTAGCAGATGAAAACATTTGATCTGACTAGAGACTAGAGTCAATTGCTCTTGTACAGTTGGTGAAACAGTAAAACAAGTACTGAGTTTGACAATAATAACAATAAAGTGAGTTTCACAATTTTATCTAGATGATACAAGAAGGAAGAAATTCATGTCTTAAATAGGTGACATAACATATACAATTGGACAATAAATACCTAATTGCATATGTTATGTCTGCTGCTTAAGATGAATTTCTTCCCATCTGGTGTATCCTTGCTTGATAAAGGCCTTGTGGTCAAACTTCGCTTGCATTGTTACTGTTTTTGTACTTTGTAAAACTACAGTACTTTGTTTTTAAGTGTTTCACCATTGCTCATAGTTTTACTACAGTCTTCCTTATATCGATAATACTCTTGCACAATTCTTCATACAGCTTAATCCTGGCAACTCTGCTCGATCTATTCAATGAAACTGAGTCCGATATTTCTTGCCTCTCTCAGTAAAGCTTGTTTCAAGATTTTTCCTGGAACATCATTTCTTAGAAAACTATATCTCTCCTAAGTGGCATATCCTAACGGATGTAGCCATCAACCACAGTAAACGAGTCGTTGATTTTCTAGGCACCACTTATACGTTCAGTAGTTTGCCATTGCTTTCTGAACGGTGAGGTCTATTTTTACCTTTTTGTAAAATCCCACGGAAACGTAATTTGTTTCCAAACTTGCTTCACCGTGGTTTGAACCAGGTACGCTTGAGTTCGTGATTGAGCTCACTACCGCTTGATCTACAGACGCTCACAGAAAACTATATACCAAAGGCAAAACATCAAAACTCCAAGTACGGCAGTTGCCTCTTAGAAAATGCTAAAAGTATCTGGCTGATCACTGCTTTCTTTGAAAGAAGGATTATGCAGATAGTATGGAAACACTATGAAATCTGCTCCCTTCTTTGGCATAGTCACATTTGAATTGCCCTAACTCCACATTATAGTATATTGTCCATACTTTTACACTCCTAAGAAATTAAGATTTTACATCTCCTACTTTTTACTGCAATTTGCTTGTTAAGAAACCTATCTCACACAAAAGAATCTTCTTCATCTATGCTCGCTCTATGTAAACGGCTTGTTAAATCACTCCTTTGGTATGTATACGATTTGTGCCTTAAAGCATAAGTTTGTTGTGCGCCTAGGGACCATAGACCAGCACATCCAGTTTCTGAATGCTTTTATTCGGCCCGCTCCCAAGTTGCGTTAAGAACAAAAAATCCTGACCTAGTGGAGTCCATCCCTATAGGCAAGTCAGAGCCCCACAAACCTTGGATCTCACGGTCAGTTTCCAAGTCTACACATCAATGATCTATACAATCAACATATCACATGATGATTGCTAACTCAATACTACACTTTTTATTTGGGTTTCCTGAAAGACATTATATTTTGCACACTTGTGGTTGACTATACAATGATACTTCATACTTCTCTCAGTATGAAACATGATTTCTGACACTATTTAATACTGATATCGCAGTTCAGTTCTTTCGATTGACACCCTCACTTTGGGACTACAATGGACTTCCATCCCCTTCCCTGTTTCTTGTCCTGGTATTGCACTCTGCAATTTGTCTATCCTTGATGTTTCCCTCCCCTTGTATCTCGGTCTTCCTTTTTCTTGCTGCCTTTCAATTTCCCACTAATAACATTTCGATCAAGGGCCCCATTATGTTTTTTTTTTTTTGTCCAAAATATTGTATTTCTTTGATTTTATTTTGTTTTAATTCTTTCTTCATTATTTATGAATTATGTTTAAATAGATTTTCGTTTATATTATATCAATGTGTAATGAAAGCACTTGTGTAAAATGTGTACTCTATATAATATTATTTCAATTACCCGCAAATTATTTCTCTAAAACAATTACTTCAATGAGTCAACTCTGTGCTGGGTACCAGTTGAGTAAGATTATCAGTCAGTGTATGATTTATGACGTACTGTCAGTACTGAGATGGCTGGGACTGTGTGGGAGTGGTGTTGTCCACTGTTGTTAGAAGAAAAATTTTATTTCCACATTTAAGCTGCAAACCAAGGGTTATGCTATTATTTAGTATTATATCAAAGATTATTATTGGCACTAATCATGACTAATCACTATATAATCATTAATGATGGCAGGGTTTCTAGTTAGTTGAGTTTACACTTTAAGTTTTACAGTGCTTTAATACAAATCAATAAATATGATTTAGATAAGATTTAATGCATAATAAATATAAATAAATTGAAAATGAATTTAATTACTAGTAGAGATCGCTGCCATTGATCATTATTGATTGAGAAAATGATTTGAAGAAGAACTCAAATTTTAACTTATTTATGTATACATGATATCATAATATGTATACTAAAATTATTGTTCCAACCCCAAATACCATGCCAGTAATAATAACAATTCTTCTGTATTCTATGTTTATTGATCAACATTCAACAAGTATAATCGTTCAAGTTTAATAATTACATAACCACGATCAGAACAAGATCGACTGTCTCATATTAGAATGTGTATTTATTTATATTCCGGGTATATGCACTCGAACGTTGTCGGTAAGTAAAAAATATCAACTGGATAGATTAGGTAGGAACAATTACCAGTTAACTATATTAACAACGAATATCTGGCAATCTCAAGAACTTAGTTATGACAAAGTTAAATTATTTAGTCATGTGTGATTCCTGTACTGCCCTCTTAGTTTGAAAGTTGGAAATCAACAAAGAAAATTGATAAGAAACGGGAAAAGCTTTGAGAATAAATGTCTACGAAAATTATTAAAAGTAAAATGGAGGATTTCGTTTCTAAAACACAGTGAAGATAGAACACACCAACAACCCGTATCAAATATTATAAGAAACGAAGGTGGAAATATTTAGGTCATGTTCTTAGAGCAGACGAAAAGAGACTAAATCGACAAGCCCTTATGTGGTCACCAGTTGGGAAAGAAAACGTGGAAGACCAAAGACCACTCTTTCAAAGAACCATCCAACAAGAAAGAAACTATTGGATGTAAAACCAACAAGATCTCCAACTGCTAGCAAAGAACCGTATCAAGGGAGATCTAAAACCTCTGTCTATGGCCTTTGCTCGAAAGGAAAAAACTAACTAACTAATATATTACGCATTTAATAGCGAAAAAAATACAGAACGGACTGACTGGTTGAAGAGACGTCGCATTCATTGCACCTATGAACAACCATGTGATCCTATTGTCTTGCACAAAATTATCTCAACGGCAGTGCACGAACTCCGCAGCAACGGCCAAGGTCTCCGATGCAATTTTGAAGATTATGACAATTTTTGTGGGAATTGTATTTAAAATTCATTATTTTTAATGAATCGTGCCTGCTGTGCAGGGCCGGCATTGCAGCATACACTTGTTGATTTTCACGCCAATGTGTTCTTGTACGTCTCAACTTGAACACGGAAACTACGCTTATCTCTCCGTCTCTGGTAGGACTAAGATCTCTATCTCACCTATATTGAGATCAGGAGCTCCTTTAACTATTCCTCATAGCTCCTCGCGGGAACGAACCGATTACTTTTGGAGCAAGAAGAGAGCAGCTTATTTCCACGCCACAGAGATTCTACAACGAATGATTTTCAAGATGGATACATCCCTTTTAAAAAAGAGCAACAATATAAGAGTAACAGATTTTATTACAATAATAATAAACATTTCAGTTTTGTCTGGATTATATTTGTGGCTCTCTAATACACGAACCTGTTACGAGGCATCTGTATCTGACTCTTAGTCGATGCTACGGAAGGTCTAAATGACAGGTTGCGGTTTGAGAAAATATCGATTATAGAGGTTTCCAACTCTCAGATTCTTATGTGAATCTACTGTCATGGGAATGCGGGTGTTCGTGGCAATGAGAGAGCTGGTGAGCTTGCATCAACATCATTGATCGTCGTGGAGTTGAGGATGGAGAAGCTAATGTTCATCGGTCTCTTGACAACCACCTGTTGAATGATGACATCAAAATTGATGTTAAATCTATCTGGCAATTTAATGAGTTTGGAATCACATACTGTACAAGTAGAATTGGATGCATGACTGGCAGAGAGTGGAGTTATATAACTTTGAAAATAAGAAAATAAGAAACCAATGAGTCACGAGTACCATCAGTTTACATATTCATCGGCATCTGCTAATGAAAACTGAGCACATACAAATCTGCTCAGAATGCTATAACGTAGGTTCAGTAACCAATAACTAGAGCCAGTGGGGATCGTCATTAAGGCCAGGCGGGCCCAAAAAAAAAAATAATGAGTAACGTGTATTTATTATTTAGAAATTATTTGTTCATAATTCATTACTTTTAGCGTGATACTGATTAGTTTTGAAAGCTGATATATAACGTTTAAAATATCACATATAGTCTGAAACTCAGCGTCTTTCCTCCCTAATTAGTATACTTCACGTATTTCCAGAGCACTCATTTTTTTAAGGCAAGTAGGAATGTGGTCTATTTAAACCGTCTGTTAGCATAGCGACCTCTGATCTTTTCTCGACTGCTTATTTCTACAGACAAATATTGAATTTTGCCTGGGCAGCTGCTTTCCAGCCTACTCTCTCGATTTTAATGTCACGGGTTCTTTTACGTACTTAATTTGAACATGTGATCTACGTTTTATCGCCCGTCTTTGGTAGACTAAGAACTCGATCTCACCTACACTGAGATCAGGATCTCTGGAGAACTATTCCGATGGCTCATGAGGAATGAACCGAAGTACTTTGAACGAGAGGCGAGCACCTAACTCTATGCCACAGAACCCCACCCTCCTCCAAATATTTATTTACGCCGTTCCAATGTTGTTGTTTCTGTTTTCCAAATTTGTGAGCAAAACTGGTTCCAAGATTGTAGCTGCAGTAATGGATCTACTTTGAATAGTTTTGCTTTTAGACAGTAATGGTCCTACGTTTAATCCCTGGCTTGCTTTAATTATTTCTTATTTTTGTGGACTGACTTTATGTTAAGATCAATTTCGGTTTCATGGATATTTAGCTGGATATGAGGTGAATTATTACTGATCATTTTTCAAAATTGTTCTGCATCTTTCATCTTATTTTCAAAGTTATATGCTCTTCTATCTTGCATCTTATATGCATGATGTTTACATTTGACTTACTTTCGATGATATTTGTTTTCACATTACACTGTTTTGTTATTTTCTCATTGTTGTTTGTTTTCTACTTGCTTTTCACAAATCTATAAAGTTCTCTTATTATTCTAACTTAGTACTTGCATTTCTTCGTTAAGTTTGCAGCATTGATGTTAAAGGTTTCTAATCTTCTTTCTTTGCGTTCGTTCTTTACGACCAATTTTAATCACTTTTGTGATATTCTGATCTTTGCTAAGAACGTGTATACGTTGCAATTATTTAGCCTAAACGCATAGACATCTACCGTTTAGGACATGTGCATCCGATTTCAGCAAACTCATAGCGCTCTTACGACATGGAGGTAACAGTGGTTCATCTTTACACTCTAAATTTGGCCCAGTAACTACTCGGCAAGGTTTCTAATTAAACGTTTTTCATTTCTTTTTTAAACTCACAATATTGTACCACAGAACTATCCAACTTTTTTGTATATATTGGGACGCGTCTGTCTATTGACTGTGGAGGCGTGGACGCCATGTGACAATTGCAATACAAATGCAAATAATATAAATAACATGTAATAGTATGTAATATGAATTAAAATAATTAATCTTAACTAAACGTCCAGGAAAATACACCAATGTCATAAAGCTTTTTATATTCTGTATCATCCTGCTGTGTAAGAAGTGATGCAAGAAACTCAGACTGGTTCACAGTCAATTCGGGTGTGAAGCAGGCTGCGTTATGTCACCAATTCTTTTGGGATAGCTATAGACTGGATCATGCGCAAATACACCCAAGATGATCAATTAGGCATCAAATGGCTTAACAAAAACATACTATTTGATCTTGACTTTGCCGATGACGTGGCCATTTGAATTCAACCATCAAGCAACCACAAACGAACGAGCAATCTTTGCACACTTGCAGAACAGGTTGTTTCAGATTAATTTGCCAAGACCAAAATTATGGACCTCACAAACTCGACAGACATCATCGTAATAAATAGCCAAACACTGGAGAAAGTTAAACATTTTACATATTTGGGTAGTAAAGTGTCAAACAACGAAGACAGATGAAAGAAAGAAACTCCATATTGCTATAGCAGCAGTGCCTTCACTGTTACAAATATCTGGCAAACCCCAAGACCCTTTGTATATGTACAAAAATTAAATTGTTTAGGTCCTGTGTGATTCCTGTAGTGACCTACGGTTGTGAAAGTTGACAAACTAACTCAACGTTTATAATTTTTGTAACGAAAATGCTATATTGAACCAATACTATGGGATCAGCGAATCATGGACAATGAACAAACAATCAATATGATCATTGGAAGCCACCGAGATGTGGTTTTACAGAAGAATGTTGAAAATTCCATGGACAGCAAAGAAAACAAACTGAGATTTTAAATCAGGCCTGCACAAAAGAACCTTATCAAAAGAATAAAATTGATAATCCCAAGGTTCTTCGGCATATAATGCGAAAAGAAGGTTTAGAAAATTTGGTGACTACAGGTAAAATTCAGGGAAGGAGAGATCGTGGAAGACAGAGCAGAACTGATTACATGCACCAGCAAAGCGAGTTGTGGAGTGACATGACGTCTTACGCCGGCAGGCATGGCACTTGATTGATTGAACGAAAACTGTATCATACTGCCATTCATAAGCGCATTTTTTCTCTTGAGATTATAATTAATCGCTGAAGCCGAATAAATAAAATGGACACCAGGGATGTATTACACGGCGCTATAACATCCGCGTTGGACACCGCTTTGTTCGATGTAAAGTATTTTAGTCTAAAGGGCTCGTTTCCATTTGCTTGCTTCAGTTTTTCCTTCTCACCACTCTGTTTCCTGTAGTGATTTGGAGCAATTCCTTCACAAGTCTTTCAAAATCTCTGTCTCGGTACATTACTCTGTCTTCATATAGGTATTTATTTCCACATTTCTGAAGAAAATCTTCTGCATGAACTCCTTCTGACCTTTGAATCAAGTTTCCTTAAGTATAACTCTTTTCAAGAATAGCTCTAGTAGGTGTGTTGCTCAGTTTATTTTTAATTAAATTTCTACAGATTTCAAAGGAGAAAATAGATAAACATATGTCTTAATAGTGGTTTTTAAATGCAGATTAGTCACTACATAAAGTGTATCAGTATTTTTAGATATGCATCAGTGCTTCTTCAAGATGTCCTTGTAATGTTTACCAGTTCGAGTAGTAGTTGATTCACCTGTTGATTTGTTTACATTTCTTGTGTTCTTATGAGCTTGTTTGGGGGTAAATGTCTTGATACTCTCTACATTTGCTGTCTTAAAGGGTTTAAAGCCAAAATATTGACTTCATTGCACCGAGATTTACCACCATGGCTCGGCCTCTCTCCGCAGAAATGGCACGCCACCTGCCGAAAGTATTGCACAAAGCACGAACTCCGTTGCTCTGGTAAAAATCTTAGGGATCACTGGAAAAATGCACGCATGAACAGAACGGATTTTAACCCACGACCTACGGAACGCGAAGGCTTAACCATTTAGCCACAGAAACCTAAAAAGCATTGATGTCTTGTTTCTGAAATATGGTATCTGTTTCTGATTTAGGAACCATGGTGAATTATTGACTTTTGGTTTATTCTTTGCTTTAGTTTTTAAATTTGTCAATTAAATTGCCTTTGATCATTGCTTCTTGTATTTCTTTTCATAAGCTATAGTGTTATAGAGCCAGCTACGGCATACGGATGTGAATCATGGATTAATAACAAGAATAAATTATTTGAGGATACAGAGATGTGAAAATCAGGAAAGAAGAAATCATGAAAAAGGGTAATCAGTGCGGGAATTTTTATCAAGAAACAACAAATTAAATGGTTGCCACTAAGATTACCAACAGACAGTGGTATCAAAGAGCAGTTTTTCTGATACAGAGATACAAAGCAAAAGACGTCCACGCAAAAGGTGCCCTAAAGATACCAGAGGCGCAACGAAAACACTTTTATGAAGCGCACAAAAAAGCCCATTCTGAAATCTCTTCATCCTGACGCTGTGAGACAAAACGGGATTAGGAAAATAAGAAGAAGATAATAGTTGGGGTTTTTTCGAAGAATATGATAAAAAGGACAGAAACGATGACAAATGCTAATGTTCTCACGAGAACAGATCGTTTATAAAACGGAACAGAACAAAAGCAATCAACATTCTTTGAACATGTTATTATAAAAAGGACGCTTGAAGATATTGTGACAACGGACAAGAGGCAGAGGAAGTTTGATAACGGTCATAGATGGAAGATTCGAGACAGTATCGTGGCAGAGTGAAAAATTATCAGAACATAGCTAGAACAAGAGACAGTTGTGGAAAAATGATAACTACGCCTTCTGGCATGACACTATGATAAGTTTTATGACAACTGAATTTCCCTTGATCTTTAAAGGGGGCCCCATTGTGTATTTCTTGTGCGTGTATTTCGCATGCAGCAGTTTGTGGTGCCCTCAATATTCCACTTAGTAGACGCAATGAATTGTTCTAATTTCTCCATAGGAATTCAAGATTTGTCTTTTAACTTTTAATGGCGTACCGCTGTATTCATCTGCTGAGCGGATGTAACAGCAATAACAATCCTCAGTGTCTTTGTGGGTCCTATGTTGTGTTACAAGTAATCTTCAATAGCTGCAATTTCTTTGTTCTTTACATTCTCTACGTGATTGTTAAGGTATTGAGCGAATATTTTATTCTGGCGTTGTTTATTTTAATTTATATTTGTCCAGTGGTTACCGCCCAAATTTTTTTGAAAGAATAGAACCACTGTTCCTGCCATGCATGTCGTAAGAGGCGACAAAGAGGTTGATGAAATTGATGCAATGTCCTAAACGTGAAGTCTATGGTTTAGGGCCTACCAAACCAATGTGCAACGTAAACAGAGCCGGATTACATAGTAGCAGAAGTAGCAAATGCTACGGCCCGCGCTTTTGGGGGGGGGGAAGGTCCGCGCCTCGGGACTAAGTTGTACTAGTCATAAACAAGGAACCAAGTTTGGGAGGTGGGTAAAATTTCTTTTTCATTTTTTTTTATTGAGGTTAGGCAAGGTCATGTTTACTCAATTTGGACTTAATGGCGGTCACATGAGCTCATTAACAACGAAACAATTTTACTTTTTGTATAGGATGTTCTTGTGTGCACCTCTAATAAAAGAAAATTGAAACTTGAACAAAGAGCAAAATTTGACTCTAACCCAGTTCAAGTCTCTGTTCGTTCAGTAGTTTTGCCCCAAACTTATTTAAAAAATAAATGCAAGGGCGTATGGAAATATTGTTCCTAAGACATGAGCAGATCTGGGCACTCCTAAATAAATTTCATGTCATTCATGTTTTTTGTGAGAAACTGTTTTGCACTCGACTAGATGCCCCAGAAAATAATGCGAGGGAGGCCAAATGATTAAACAGAAAACTTGGACACACTTGAAGGAGCGCAACAAGAAGCCAAACAGAGCTGCATAATTTTAAGAGAAGCCCCAAAGGGACACAGAGAGTAATTTTTTTATTTGTTCTGCTAACTTTGAATGTATTTAAATCCTCCCATCTTGTTATTTTATTATTATTTTTTTTTACAAGCAAATTTTTATTTTCATAGAATAATTTTAAAATATTTTCCCATCTTTTTTCGTTTTAAAGAATTCAAATGTTTAAAATCAGAGTTATACTGTTAAGTGGTTAAATTACGAAGCACCCTATATAATATATAATCATGAGTAAATTGTTATACATAAAAACGCTGTCAAACTTTCACATTTATATGTTATATTAGTAGAAAGTGAAGAATTAATTTTATTTGTAAATTCATTTTCTTTTCCCCAGATTGAGATCGATATCGCGAGCAGCAGAGCCAGATACGGGTCGACATTACGCTTCGGAATGCAAAGCGTAAAGCACAAGATGAAAAGGAAAATATAACCAAGTTCTTGTATCAAAAACATGCAAGGTCTGAATTTTTAATGTCGTGTGTAATGGTGAACCAAAGAAATCGAAGCAGAAAATATAGAAGTCGCGTCCCAGTATAGTAGATGAAGATAGTGATATAAAACAATCATCATTACCAATATTAAGATCAGCAACTCTTCACGATTTAGCCACATTTTCCACAAGACAAACTGAAGTCGAATGTACAGCAAGTCCTTCCAATTTAGCCATATCATTTTCGCCAAAGAGAGGCAGAAAGCACAGCACATGCTTCCAATGTAGCAACATTTTTCTAGCCAAAGCACAACGAAAATAAAATGTACTCAAACGATATTGGTGAATGACCAATCAACTTCAATCGAGATTATTGGATTGCGAAAGGAAGCAGCGAAGTGCACATATGAACAGTGATTTCTTGTCTTCCAAAAAAAAAAAAATACGATAAAGAAAACAATCCACGAATTTGTCGAAAATCGTTTTCACATATACACTTTAAACCAACAAAACAAAACTCATGTGAGAGATTGGTTGTGTTATTCAGAAACTAAAGGACAACTTTTCTGTTTTGTTTGCAAAGTACTGATTCAGACTGTTCGTCACGGTTTACGAAAGAAGGATTTGACGATTGGAAAACGCAAAATTTGTTGAAAAGACATGAAGAAAGCACCTTCCATAGACAAGCGATAATTTCTCTGTTAGTTTGCAAAAAAAAAGATGCTCGTGTCGATTCTCAACTTGTGCCAAATTGAGACCGAAAAACATATTAGGGACACTTTGGAGCGAATTACTTCAGTAACCCAATTTTTGAGAACGAGGTCTTATTTCGGGTAGGATGAAATTTTTGGGTTCACTAATAAGGGAAATTATTTAGGTTGTTGAAATTAATAGCCAAATTTGACATTTTTGGCTCAATATAAATACTTATGCAAATAAAGGAAAGGGACATACATCATACTTATCAAAAAAAAATGTGGGAATTATCCATCTAATTGCATCGTTTTCTGGATCTATTATTTGCAAATGAAATGCAAGTATATTCCGTATCACTGGACTCTACCCAGATTTCGTGGACAACCCACTCTAATAGTTCTATGTGTTTCATCTGACCGGTGGAAAGGTTTGTAGTTCTTGGGTATGAAGGTCATACTGCTGAACAACTCGCCCAAAGTTTACTTGATTTTTAAAGGAAAATGGCATTTATATCAAAGATGTCGCGGTCAAGGTTTTGACAATGCCAGCAACATGAGGGAAAAACCTTTTTCAAGCACGCATAAAGGGGATAAATAATTCGCAGAATACATTCCCCCTTTGCACATTCACCGAATTTGGTTGGTGAAGTGTGCTGCAGAATGTTGATAGAAGCATCCATTTTTTCGATTTGTTGAAAGTCTCATACATTCTTTTCCGCTTCTACCCATCGATGGGGCATTCTTACAAAAGCACTGGAAGATACAGGGTTCAAACTCCTGACTTTGAAGAGACTGTCCCGGGCACCAGGTGGTCTTCCGAGCTGATGCGACAAACCTTTATGTGGTTTTACCATTATCAAACAAGTTTTGGGTGACATCTCAAATAACATGGATAAAAAGGTAGAGTGTTGTAATCGCGTATGGGCTAGTTTTGGAGATGAGGTTGGAAAGAATAGTTAGCATTTTATGGAACGGGAAATTTTAGAACGTGGGGCGCCCCGCGCTCATACAGTCACCTGATCAAGACCTTAACACGATATGCTCTTTATGAACCCTTCACGGGGACGTTCACAATGCGGCCCACATTTTCAGATATTGAGGCCAAAGCCAAAATCCTGACTCACTGTCAAGAATATCAGCAACAAAATTCACGACGAGCAAGCGAATACTAAGTACGACGATTTTAGTGGCTCTACTACTACGCTCGATGAAGTTGTAGAAAATCAAACACCCAAACAAAAATGTGAAAGTCAGGTGTTTATTGTCATAATTGATAATGTCTCTGCCTTAGCTAAACGCATGGAAGCGGTACCAAGAGTGACTGATGTATTTGGAACATTTCGGCAAGTTAAAATCTTACAGCAGAAGATATCTTGAAAATAACTCCAAATATTGTCGCTCTTACCAAGAGGATTTGAAGAAAGCCTAGGGCGAACTTGTGCAGTTCGCTGAACTTTAAAACTAATGTAGCTCGCATTAGGGAACGAAAAGAATGAGGCCCTTGAACTGAATTTATAAACTTATAATGGAAAATTATTTGAGTCGTGTTCCCCAAAAGTAGAAATAGTCTAAATTTTCTTGTTTATGATTACAACTGCAGTGGAGAACGTTCTTTTTCAACATTAAGGTAAAAAAATGAGTTAAGAAACATGATGGACAAGATCGTCAAATAACCTCACCTTAATGAACATTGAATGTAATTTACTTAGAGAAATTGATTTGTCTAGTACTATTCTAAATTTGCTACATTAAATCGAGACAAGTTTGTTTGTAAAATTTATGTTTTATTATTTATTATCATAAAAACTTAGGCCCGCGCTAAAATTTCTTTCTGGCCCGCGCTGGTCTAATCCGGCTCTGAACGTATACACGTTCTTTGGGAAAGATCAAACATATCACAAAGAGTGATTAAAAATTTGGGCCCTGAAGAACGAACGCAAAAAAGAAGAAGATTTATATTTTCTAGAAAGTTTATTGAACGATATTTTGGGGTGGATAAATTTGTTTTTTTCCCACGCTCTCTTGGTAGTTTGACTATCTATCCAATAATGATTTTTTCGCCAAAAAGAGAGGCTGGCAGGGACTATGGACACACATTTTGAACTGGGTGTTAAATGTTGTTATTTAAAGTGGGTATCTGTTGATGTGCTACTTCCTTGACATAAAATCAGTGTCTTGGGGACACTTATAGTCAGAGAAAATAAGCCCTCATCAGCATCACAAAGACATGGTTAGAAGGGATTGGGAAGTAGATGTAAAAAAGTACTGCTCGAGCAGTATGCTGGCTTGATGCCCCCATGCAAGGGGATGATCAGTTGAAGCAATTTTGGGGACAACCAATATGTTCAATGTTTTATAAAGTTCTTTTCTGCTGACCTGTCAATGTATGGAAGATCGACGAAAGCAATGAATATTCCTTCTCTCTTCCTGCATTTTTCTTTTTTAGTTATCGAAGAATGAATATCATGTCAGTTGTTGACAGTCCAGTTTCTTAATCTCTTTGTAACTCTGGGAAAAACACTCTCTGCCAGTCTGCAGTTTTGAAAGGACCAGCACTTGAGGAATAGCATAATCTTCCAGTAATGGACAATGAGATTGTTGAGGTGAATTAGAGGACATTCGTGTATATTTGGATTTCTTGAGGAATGCTGCAAAGTCATGACGACTTGCCGTTTGAAAAAGTTGGGTTGCTCGGAAAAATTCCAACTTTGTGGGTTCGACATCCAGCCCCGGTTAGTTCATGATGTGTCGGTATGATCTGATGTAGGTATGGCTTGCTGGCTTCCCACAGAGAAAGATTAGAATAGGATAGCAACATTATCAACTTAATTAAAATAGATATTATATAATAACGGGTTTGCTTGTCATTATTATTTTCTAATTTTATTTGCCATTCTTGTTAAATTTATTTTAGAAATATCTCCTTGAAAATTATATTTACTTTGCATGCTTAACGGCAAACGTCTTACGTCTATTTATCAAGCTGAGGTAGATTAATTATAGTAGCTTCACTATTTATTTACTGCGTTATCAACAAGTTTAGATGTTATTAAACAACACTAGGTAGCGTTGGTTGAGTATTTGTAGCAAAGTAACAATATAAGTTTTATTCAAGTATCTGAAATGTACTTTACGAGCCTCATATTTTTGCTTCTACCATCCCCAAACCCCCCAAATTTATCATGCGTGTTGTGTTTGAAATTATCCTGAATCTTAAAACCCGTGCAGTTTTCGTTTCGATTGTGAAATATTCATGTGGTACAATATAATGTCAACACAAGACACGGATTTGTTGTTTTGGTTTAGATCCTTCAGTTTTGAACAAGTTTCGTTCAACATGAATAGATCTTTGGGTTTTGGTACGTATCATATGTGTTTATTTAAATATTTCGTGCCAAATATAATACATTAATGATTTGTGCATTGTGTGGTTCGTAAACTGTGGATGTATTTATATAATTAAAATTGAACGGTTTCCAGCATTGTCTGCTGATCGTCTGATGTTGAACATTGCGGAGACGCGCTAGTAGCGAGCCTTCATTCACACGATCTCGATTTTTCTAGGGCTGGGGTGGATCGATCGTAAAGTGAAGGGAAACTTTCCGAGGGAGTATAATCTGTCGGGAGATCGATACTCTTATGGCTTTCTTTCGCCTGCAGGACAAATAACATTATGTAGATTTCATTGGGACAAGATGAAAAGCAAGGGGCTTTTTTGATAATTCAAGCAAGAGAATGTTCCTTTTGTTGTATGTTTTTCTTCTCATTTTTGTAATAGCAGCAAAAACATATTTTAAAATAATATTTTATTGCAGTCGTTTTATATATGTATAGGGATCGTACAAAACTATTAAGTTGAAGGTTATTACTTGATTATGATAAATCTTAGCCACCTATAACAGAATAACTTATTCACGTCTGCTCTCCTTAGGAAGACCCATGATGTGAAACATAACATTAACAGAATAAAAGTCGTGTTGAATATTGTATTTTATAGCAAGCATTTGAAAGGTCTGAATAATTGTTTAAATTAATTTATATGTTTTAGTTTATTACATATGAATTTAAATGGCATTGTTTTGATAATGACAGATAAGACTGTTGATGTAGTCTGTGAAAGGAAGTCTGTGTTTTAAATGGAGTTGTTGATTCTGTTATATAATAATAATATAAATATCCCTATAACTATATCAGTATATGTGACACAATATTCAAATCAATGTTTCTTTAATTTTTTTCTCTCTTTTATTTGTGTTTGAAAATCTTAATTCACATATTCTTTCAGCATTACTGGATTTCTTGTTTAATCCTTTACATTCTTAGGTAATTATATATTAATATAATTTGATTACCATTGACATTGTCATTGTTTGCATTGTTGTGTTTTTGTAACATTTAATATTCAATTCTATCTATATATGTTTGTGATATCTTTATTATACATTTATCGTGTAACATATTTTGCTACTATTGTAAATATAAGTGCACCTCATACTGACCGAGTTAGATGGGTTAATAATATTTTAAAGGCATATTTATTTTTAACA
Organism: Arion vulgaris; assembly: GCA_020796225.1. Taxonomy (NCBI): domain Eukaryota; kingdom Metazoa; phylum Mollusca; class Gastropoda; order Stylommatophora; family Arionidae; genus Arion; species Arion vulgaris. Next base: position 8,147 of record JADZMA010000539.1, on the reverse strand, counting down.
TGATTCAATTTATTTCTTCTGATTGACATTCTTACACATTGTACAAATCATTACATTATCCTTCTTTCAATGCAAGTCATCTTTGAGAATATTGTTCATGTACTAACAGTACAGTAATGTTAGTTTATATATCTTCTATTTCTACCGTGCACATTACCTTCATGTGCAGTCCATACTTAAACTCCATTTCAAGCAGGTGGTTGAATGTCTGATTGTGTTTCCATGTATGTGGAACAGATGGCATTTATGATGGCCATAGTCCTTCCTTCTAAGTGATACAATACTAATGCATTTACATCTTCTTCTTCTTTGTCGTCACACTGCTACCGGGTTGTTGCCCAGTGTCGTGGTTTTTTCTTTTTGTCTTGCGCTGTTCTGGTGGCTTGTGTGATTGTTATCTTTGCTCTTTCACAGGATTCTGCTACCCATCTAACCATCTTTTCCGTGGTCTTCTCTTTGCCTTCTTTCGATGTTCCTGTTGTAGAAGACTCTGTATACTGTGAGTTACATCACATCCAATAACTTGTTCTGAGCAGAACTTTGCCATCCAAAGCATTTCTTTGGAATTGCTCTCTTAGACCAGATGTCCCACCACTGCTGCCGTCATGTTCAAATCTTCATTCTCCACTATTTTCACCCATGTTGAGCTCAAAGATTCCTCTTAAGACTCTGTTTTCAAAGGTCTGTAATAATGTTTCATCTTGCTTTGTGGTGATCCAGAATTTGGATCCATATTGAATAATTAGTATTATTCATCATCATCTAATGATCAGAACTTTGCAGAGTATTAACATCAGAGTATTAACCAGAGTATTAACATCAGAGTATTAACCAGATTATTAACATCAACTTAACATACCTGCTTAAAAGTCCTTCTTATTTTGACTATATCATGAGCAGAACTTTGCTACCCTAACAATTTTCTCTCTCATAGGCCAGATGGTTCTGCCTCTGCTGTCGTCATTCTCAAATCTTCATTCACATCCTGAATCCATTTTCTTTGTAGGTCTTCTCCCCATTGCCAGGATACCTCCTTTCAAAATGGTCTTATCCAACTCTTCATGTTTTTATGCATGTCTAAAATGCTTTGGTTTTCTAATTTGTAGTGTCATTCAGTTTTCTTAAATTTTGAGCTCTTTTACATGTAATCTCTATAATAAGAAATCACTGGTAAGCTATTACATACATCACAAACCAGACCATGTTTAGAGAGTATATTATAAAAAAAAAGAATAGATCACATTGTTAAATAGAAAGAACTATCAATTTCAGTAGCTTCAGAAATGACATCATTGCACTTCGAGGAAACACTTAGGTGCTCAGTCTCCTTCAGCAGATAATGAACAGTATGTATGCTGATGAACAGTCAATGAAGACTATCTGCTGCATGCTAGTTACTCATGCGCCGCAACCATTCTTTCTTGTATCCCTTCCTGCTTCTTCCAGGTTTGATTCCAAACTTCTTCATTCTCATCTTTCACAGATTCATAATTTGTAGGGACTGTCTCCAGTATGGGATCTTTCAATGCCTCAGTATTTTTCTATGTTGTCTGTACAGAATGTTGTCCTCAATGACAGCACATTTCCATGAATTCTGAACAGTAGATGTATGCTCAGTTTCTAGAGACTACTAGTGAAATAGTACCATGAACTTAGTGCACAACATTTTGAGAACACCGTTTACTTACATAGAAAACAAGTTTCACCAGAGTCATCAACTTAACATACCTGCTTAAGTCCACCTTATTTGACTATATACTTTTAAGTGATGGTAAAGAACTCAGACTTTCTTTACTTTCTTTCTCCAATCCTGTTTTGCCTTACAGCATCACATAAGAAGATTATAGAACAAGCTTTTTGTGCATTTCATAAATAGTGTTTTCACTGCCTTTTTATTTTTGAGGTCCGCATTTTGCTGACAGCCTTTGCTTTGTATCCACTGTACAAAGTAGCATTGCTCTTTGAGTCGCACTGTCTGTTGGTAATCTGCTTATATGGCCAAATCATTTAATTATTGTATCTTGATGAAATTCAGTACATGTTGTACCCACTTTTTTCCTTATGTCTTCATTTCGAAACTGGTATCTTCTTGATACTCTCAGCATTCTGCGTAAACACTTCATCTGTGTCGTGACTAGTTTTATTCTATATTTGATGTCAAGCTCCAGGTTTGGCACTGATAGCATAATGTTGGGAGAAAGATTGGGTTATAGTGTTCATGGTGACATGTTTGCATTTTAAAATTTGGGCCATGTGTCCTATAATTTGATTTATGCTTTATTGCATCTACATTGAATTTTGTTAGTTATTCTTCCATTGCTAACAAATGCGCCTAGGTATGTAAAATGCTCCCAGCTCAGACTGTATCCCACTCTATTGGTTACTGACCAATATGTCCTGATACCATCACACAGACCAGTTTATGATGTTTGTTTGTTTTGCATTGTTCTATTAACGTCAAGTTAACCACCTTTTGTGATCTCAGATTTGGGTTAAGAACATGAGTACATTTTGCTCAATAAGCTACTGATTGACTGCATGTAGGACAGGGTTTCTTTTCACTAGAAATGATAATTAGGTTGACTTCTCAAAACTAGTCTCACATTGACTACTAGACATATTCTATTCATACTGGCACTAAACAAAATTCACTATATTAATCACTTAGCGGAATCAGGGGACATCCAATTAGACTATGGGTGATATGACTTTCCTCCAGCATATGAGACTTTGAGTGATTACCGGATCCAGTGAGTATCTCGGACACTATTTCTCCACATCAGTTCCGACCTATCAATCTCTAGACATTATGGCCAGGGAAATTATGCAAGTGTAGCTGCTCTTCAATATATTGCTTGTCTGGTGTGCCTACATTTGCATATCATTCGCAGCTGCTCTTAAATATATTGCTTGTCTGGTAGTGCCTACATTTGCATATCATTCAAGCAGCTCTTAAATATATTAGTTGTCTGTGTACATCCATTTGCATATCATTCACAACTGCTCTTAAATATATCGCTCATCTGGTGTACAAACCATTTGCATATCATCTGCAGCTGCTCTTACATTACTGCTCCTCACATAGGTAGTCTCTCTTTGATCCTACCCACTTTGCCAAACTTCAGCACTGCAATTTGTTTTCAGGGTAATGACAGGAATGTATCAGTTCTCAGCATTGCACTTTCACCTTGATTTCATTTCGCCTATGACCCCACTGATTTATGAGTGAAAGAGTTGTGTATCTCACTGTTAATATCATTCACTTCTACTTAACAACTCCAGGATATTTGAGTCATAGTCAGACAACACACTGAGCAAGGTCTTTGCTTCTCTCTCTCCTGGTAACTGACTGTTTAGTTAAGGAAGCAACAATTGACATGGTCTCCACCATGATGAAGTCTGTTGAAAATATATGCCTGGTTGGTAGGAAGATATCAACCCTTTCATTTTCAGCATGTATTTAAGACTGTATAAGACTGCCAAGCTTGTGACATCTCCTCAAGGTTGAGTCAAACATTCTTTTAAGGTTTGAAAGAAAGATCTGACACATTTCAGATCTACATAAAGCCAAAAGTACAATACCACGGATTACATATTTTTTAAAAGGAGAGTAAAACCCTACATCCTAACGGATTAAAAAAGATTAAATTATACAAGTCACTGAACGAAACTTTCAGAATCGAATCTGTCAGTACTGAATGCCAGTCACACTTCTATCTATCTATCTATATTCTCTTCGTGTCCCGATTGACACATACGTCTTACACAAGAGACTTCCACTGTTGCCGTTCTACCAACCGTCTCCCACGTCTGGCCACACTCCATCAACTCTCTCTCTCTCTCTCCACATGACAGTTCTTCTCCATGTTTCTTGAACGCCCAGACCTTCTCTTCCCATCCGCTGTACATGACATCATATGTTCAATCCACCTTCCATCTTCGTCTTTAATGTTGATCTCCAAAGCCAGTCACACTTAACCTTTCACTCCTCAAATTGTATTTACTCCCGGACATATTTATATAACAATGTATTGCTTGCGCCATCTCAAAAGTATAACGAGCCAGTAGGCTCAGGCTTAGAAGGACAAAAGGTACTTTAGCAAATGTGTTTTGTTTAAGCTGATATTCGTCAACATTTTCGAAATATTTCTACGCAATGCAAATGCTGAAAAAATTTGACAAGTGCATTATGCATGTATTATATGCATTTCGAAATAAATGACTGGGGAATTGTGAGAATTATTTGTCAGGAGAGATCATAAATAAGGACTACTGGGAAAAATAAATTTGCAGCACTAGAAACTACGTTCAGAGAAAGAAGATGGAGTGTAGAATACTTCCTGGCTATTTGACACTTCTAGCACAACAGCTTTTGATGGACAGCAGACAGAAAGAGAAACCGTGCGACCAAAGTAAACGTGGAAATGAGTGAAAAGAGAAATGAAAAAGTGTGGACTTAGAATACTAATGGTAGAAATTCAGACAGACATCATTGAATCACTGTGAATACCCTGTGTGCCCTACTATAGAAATTAAGAGATTCCGTCGAGACTGACGGTGGTAAAGGTGTTTCCGTGTCTATTCCCAGGTGGAAAATGTAGTTGGCTGTCCACTCTGCCGTTAAGCGTGGGATGGAGCTGACATGCGTTCTATGGCTAGATGAGTCGCCCTTGTTGTGTTGTATCCGTGTTTATTTAGTGTGGTCTTGATATTGTCTATCCATCTTTTCTTGGTCTTCCCTAGCTCTAGTACCGATCTCTTTTTATTGTATATTGTTATGGTGGTGGTTGTATTTCATTCTCATTAATGTCCAAACCACTGCATTTGTTGTCTTTCGATGTATTCAGTGCATGAAGTTATGCCTACTCTGCTTCAGATGTCCTCATTTGGTAGTCTATCTTCTGGTGACTCCACTGCTTTCCTTAAGCATTTAATTTCACACGTGGTGAGCTTTCTGTGATGTGTTGCTGTAAGAGACCCCTTTTAGCAACATAATTCGATATAAAAGAGTCTTATAGCAACATATATAAATAAATATTCCTCTCATACCGTTATACGTTACATAGAGCCTGCAAGTAGTTTCTCCATACGCTCTGTCCTGGCAACTCGCTCAATCTCTTCCTTGGAATTGAGTCCAATATTTATCGTCCTCTCTTCTAAGTTCGTTTAGGGTTTCTTTAAGGCCTCCTCTCTTCTTGAACCTTGCTCCAGCCACTCCAAAACCAGCTTTGTTTTCTTTTATCGTTTCTTCTCAAGGTGGGCCCGACCTATCTCCATCTTCTCTTTCATGTAACAGTTGTTACTAGTGGTTAACCAGACATTTCTCTGATTTCATCACTTCTCTTGAATTAGTCACATTTTATGTTCATTATTTTTCGCAGACACCTATTTTCAAATGCAATTATAATAACATAATTAGATATATAAGTTGACTGTCTACTTCTGCTGTGTTTCACATTATCAATTGATTGATTGATTGATATGACCATCATCATTGCACTTCGGTGAGTAACCGTGTGTGCTCTGATTTTCTTACACAGGAAGATCTTAGCTGCAGTGCAGACTCTATAGCACCGGAGGTCTCGATGTAATTTTGAGGATGGTGAAGATATTTTTGTATAAATTTTATTTTAGATCTTTTTGTAATGAATTTTTCCGGGCAGGCTTTCAACCTACTCTTCTCGATTTTGAACAGCCAAGGGTTCTTTACGTGTTAAAATTGAGCACGGACCTACGTTTTATCGTCCGTCTCCGATAGGACTAGGAACTCGATCTACTCACCACTGAGATCGAGATCTCTTGGAAAATATCCAGATGGTTCCACGAGGAACGAACCTGGTAGCTATGACACGAGAACGAGCAACTACTCTACGCTACGAGACTCTCTTATCAATAAAATGTTGCTGTTGTCGTTTTCGATTCCACTAGGGATTTGTTTAGTTTAGTTGTCCGATCCAACAGTCATCCGACCCGGCATATGCTTCGAGACCATGACGGATAATTTACAGTGATGCTCGATTTGTGTAGGTAATGTTCTCAACTTTGGGTAGTGCTAGGTACTGAGCGTGAGTCACCGAGTGCAAGATATTGAAAAGATTATTTGTGATAGTTTCTGAGCAGTCACAGGACGGCATTGCGGACAATCTTGTGTTGGATGCGATGTAGTGAGTGCTTCGTGGGGGCATATGAGGGTGGAAAATAATGACTTGTACTTGTCTTGTAATTCAGTTTATATCATCTTTTAGATTTGGGTGTCATGTGTTTAAAAATGGATCTGCCGGTTTTGTTCATTCAATCAGTCACCCCTCCTTTTTGTTTGCTTTATTATATACTATATACGATTTTTCCCAGTAATTGCCGTTTTAAAATAATTTAACATGTAGTTATGTTTCTGTTGTGCTAGTTTGACTTGACTTACTGACTTATTTCACCCGCTCCTTGTGGAGCAATGGTCTCATTAGTTGTCTGCCACTCTTCTCGTCTCTTGCTTTCTCTTTATGGTCTCCATGTCAATTGAGTACTCTTAAGTTCTCAAGAAGACTTCTCTCCAGGTCTGTTTGTCTCGAGGTCTGCTACGCGTCCTCTTTCTCGTTTCCTTGGTGGTTCCACTCAAGTGCTTGTCTAGTGACACTCTACTGCCTTCCGTAGTGTATGCCTGACAGTGAGACCAGCTTTTTACCCCATTGAAAGTTAGGATTGCAGCATCAGTTATACACTGAAAATATATATGATATTATCATTCTGTAATTGTTTCCAATTATTCAATTGCTCTCATGGGGACGTTCGCACACGATGAAGGCACCACCAAAGTTACGAATCAATATATAAATCGGCAGAGAGATAAAATTATTTGAATAATATCCGTACAGCTTGTCTGTAAAGATTTTATGTGTTCGGGCTCAAAAATCTCAAACCCAAGAAATGTTTACACAGTGTTAGAAGAGAATATGAACCCCGTCATCCGGAAACTGGCGATGGATCAGAATATGTTACACAAGGAGTTCTAACTCTGTCATGAAACTACTATGAGATTGACATCAGATGCTAACCAAAAAAGGGGAAAATCCAAATCCACCCGAACGAGAAAGTAGAACAGGAACTGGAAATAAACCACAGTTGAACACAATCAAAATACTGCAGATCGAGAGGAATGGCGTGCATTTGTTGCTGTCCTAGGCCAAGGCACCACAGGCTATATTAAAAGACAAGCTTGCTATCCATAGGGTCTCAATGCGAAGTGGGTAAGTCGTTTGCCTGTAATACTGAAAGTTATGTCCGATTAGACCGAGACACAAGTGCAATTTTTCATGAGATCCCTAGGGAAAGCTGCCGAGCTACGAAGTTTATGCTATGTGCAATGCTTTCAGCAGATGTCATGCCATATCTGCCGACAGGGGCGGAGCCATATGGGGAAACTCGGTGCAGTGAACACAACTTTACATTTGAACCCTTTTGGACCATAAAAAAACCTCACTATGTTGTCTTTTTACAGCGACAATTCTATACTGAAATTTTGGAATTAAAATTTGTACGGACGAACTGGGCATATACGAGGGTATTTAGCAGCGAGCCACGGAAACTACGTCATGATATTTGACTTTTTTGGAAGAGAATAACACCCGGTCTGGTTAGGGGCCTAAGACGTCGATAAGTAACAAATAACACTTTTTATGTCTATTCCACGGAAACCGTATCGATTTTGATAATTATGTTGTCCTTATATAGCCGAGTCACATTTGGCACATTACTAAAATCTCTCGTTTTTTATGTCTGTACGGGCCGTGTGTATGCATAAATGGGTTTGTCCTCCGCATTCCTGTTCAGTTTTTTTATTCTTTCTTCTGACTGATTAGAAATAATATAAAGAGAATGAATTTTGCAGAAAGCATACATTTTTTCTTTCTTTTCCCCTTATGCAGTTGAACGCACATATTCTTCCTCTTCTTCACGTCTCAACTCCCAACGGAGACAGGTTTTCCAAATTCTTCCATCACTTCCTCTCTCTTGCCATCCCTTTCAATTTTGTCCATGTTTTACTATACAATATGTCCCCGCTTTTTTCTTCCTGTTTTTACCCCCACACCCCCTTTCCATGGGGTTTAAAACAGTGCCTGTCTTGCAAATGCATCTTTGGCCTTTAAGGGGCT
>JADZMA010000538.1:0-33380 GCA_020796225.1 Arion vulgaris | reverse complement strand
AGGGAAATAAGAAAAATTCCAGTAACCCAAGAGGAGAAAATACCTGACACTGGGTAAGAAACTTTTTAAGAAAATCCGGGAGAATATAAAAAGGGAATCCCCTTGACTGGAACACAAAAGGGAAAGCCAAAGAGATGGATCCAAAAAATGAATAAGAGATTTATAGGAGATATTAACATAAAGGAAGAGTTGGAGGTGCTGTAAGAGATTGCTAAAGGGGGATGATTTGGGCATTAGTTTTTGGAGTCTTTGTCCCAATAGGGTTATTAAGGTAGGGGCGTGTGTGTGTGTGGGGGGCGTGAAAAGAGCGTGAGAGAGAAAATTTCAATCCTAAAGTCTTTTTAAAATTTGATTAATACTGTATTTTTTTTCTATTTCTTTTGGTTTTTCAATTCTTTTTCTATTTCTATCTGATAATATCAACCTTTTTTCTCTAAATGTTTGATTACTTCTCCCGTTCTCTCCTCCCAAATGGCACTTGATTTGCTATCTGTCTTTGTTGTTTGAAACCTTCAATCTAATACTTGACTACCAACAACTTATCAGAACATTGTTACACAAATATCACACAAATACTAAAAAAAATACAGCAAAAAGATAGAAAACAAACACAAGAAGTAAAACTGGACAATTCACCTCCGAATCTATGATAAGTAAATTAGTAGTAAGATTATCCTCTTTCCCGTGACGTTGAATTCTACTTTCCCTAAATGTTATCCAAATTAAGTATTTTCTTGTTGATAAACTCCAAGATATCATAACTTGTAATACTTTGATTACTTTAACTGAATACTTTTAAATTACAATCAAAGCATATTTGTTTCTTTAAAACCCAAAAAATGTGGTTATTTTTTTACTTATTATTATCACAAAAAAATACTACGTCTGTTGGTTTAAAAAATGGGACAATCTGCAGATAATTAAAACGGAATTTAAACAAAACAATGGTGTAATTCATACTTGATAATAAACAAACTTTAACTTGCTTGTACTTTTAAGCGTTGCACCATTGACAACATTCCGAGTAAAAAAAGTTACGGTAGTATTTATATTTAACAGACATCTTCGCCCACATCAACTGCTGGGTTTAAACACGCATGAAACAACCTTATCAGTGCAAAGTTACCAAAATACGTAAGCGAATATAAGCGGACAAGAGAGTGGTTACATTCGAGGGGAAAACTGCATATGAAATCGATTCTTTATGTGTAAATAATGTATACTAGATATCAATTAAACCTTTCGATACCCACGAGCCGGTTTAGAAACATCGAGGGTATATTTTGTTTGTTTGTTAGGGGCAGGGAGATCAATATTTGAAGAGCTCGTGGAAATCATTCGCGAGGGTTGACTAAATAATTCATAAGACGTGTTCGCCTGGCCCCTACCTTCACTGAGTTGCAGTATTTTAGTAAATGATTACGTTGTACGTTGTCCTGGTGGCCAGACAGTTGGCTGGTTGGGAGAACTATAGTCCGTTCAACTTGTCATGCCCACAGATAAAAATTGTGTATCTTTGTAACCATTTGATGAAATAATCTTGAAAACTTGCATTGAACTACACATGTTCCCGACGCTCTAAAATATTTTTGCCATTGAAACAATTATACCATGTAGAAGTTTCCTTCTTTGTGCTATATATTTAACGCCTTTGTTGGCATGGTTGGAGAAAACTCATGTTTACAGCAATTTAATACATTGATGACAAAAATAGCAACATTCAGGACTAAATTCAAGGTTTTTGAAAAGTTCTTGCATTTTTCAGATACCATAACGACTCGGGCTTGAACTTGGTAAAGAATTGACCTCATAGTCCGAGACGGACATTTAGTTAAAGGCGTATATCGAAATTAGTGTGAAGTTATTTTGTAATATTGTTGACTTCTATATTGTTGACAGTCATTGATTTAACATACATAATGAGTTTGAACTGCAAATTTAACTGTAATGTACATTATTAAAAAAAAACCAATAATACAACTATGTCTACATTTCTTGTTTATTTCATGACACCATTGCGAGTATCAACATGGCCCCATGTATGAGCTGGGATAATACGCCTTTGAATGAGACTTGACATCAAATGTCATATGTGTGCGTTTACTGTAAAAACTAAAATCTGATCAGACTTGCCAAATATGCCGCCAACATAAAAGGAAACCGTTATATTCAAAATCCGGTTTTCCTATAATTTCTTCCATCAGAAATTTGCGTCGGTATTTTTAAGATTGTGTGAAAAAAGTTTCCTACTGTGGAATAGATGGTGTTCCTACAATTATTGGACTGTGGGGCATGAGTTGTTGAACAGACTATAGCTGGCTGTGTTCTTATCAAGGCTCGTTTGATTGATTGATTGAGTGATTGATTGTTTGGACCATCATCATTGCCCGGGGGTAACCATTTTGATCTGATCTCTTTCTTACAGGAAGATCTCAGCGACAGACGAAATCCAGCGGGCGAATGTCCTCTATTAAATTTTGAAGATGGTGAGAATGTTTTGTAGGGAATTTTTTTTATAATAAAATAAAATAAAAAACACCCCTTTTTCTTAAAAACGTTTCTGTAGGGCTGGCAATGTGTGCCGTAAGCTCGTCTGTGAGCTAGGGAATTGTCAAAAACTCGTCTGTAGAGGGTAGGCAATTTTAAAAGGGTCGTCTGTGGGCTAGGCAATGTGTCCGTAACTTTTTGTAGAGTAGGCAATGTGTACAGTAACTTGTCTGTAGACTAGACAATGGGTGCCTAAGCTCGTCTGAGACTAGGCAATGTGGTAAGCTCGTCTGTAGGGCTGAGAATTTTGCCGTAAGCTCGTCTGTAGAGCTAGGCAATGTGTGCCGTAAACTCGTCTGTAGGCGAAAAGTGTACAGTAAGCTTGTCTGTAGAGCTAGACAATGGGTGCCGTAAGCTCGTCTGTAAAATGGCAATGTGTGCCAAAAACTTTTTAACTAGAAAGGTGCCGTAAGCTCGTCTGTAGGGCTAGGCAATGTGTCCTAAGCTCGTCTGGGGCTGGCAATGTTTTAAGCTCGTCAGAGCTAGGCAATGTGTGCCTAAGCTCGTCTGTGAAAAAGAAGGGCCCTAAGCTTGTCTGTAGAGCTAGGCAATTTTACAGAAAGCTTGTCTGAGGCTAGACAAGGGGTGCCTAAGCTCGTCTGTGGCTGGGGTGTGTAAAAATTTTTCTGTGGCTAGACAATGGGTGGAAAGCTTGTCTGTAGGGATAGGCAATGGGGCCGTAACTTGTCTGTAAAGCTAGGCAATGTGTGCCGTAAGCTTGTCTGTGAGCGGGGCAATGTGTACAGTAAGCTTGTCTGTAGGGCTAGGCAATGTGTGTTAACTCGTCTGTAGAGCTAGGCAATGGGTGCCGTATGAAATAAATATTGATGGTTCGAATCCTGTGTTTGGTAATTTTTTTTTTTTCATGAAGCCTTCTAATACTTGCCTGTCTATTTATTGATCATATTCATTGTTGGTGTTTCCCCCGGGGGGTTTTTGAAACTCCTTATTCTTTTTAAATTCCCTGTAAAGTGATCTGGCTGGGGGGAAAACTGTTTTACAAACCATTAGTCGAAATAAACTGAAATGAGTGTAATCGATATTTTGTGTGTGATCAAAGTGTTTCCAATGGTGTGCAGTATCTGACAGCACGCTGTAGAAATGTTAATAAGTGATCTGGGTATTTTGTGTGTATGTGTATAGTCTCTGCGTGTGTTTTGTGGTTTTGGGGGTCTCTGTTTGCCCGAGGAGTGTTGTCTATGGGGCAATGGCCTCTGCTGTGTTTTTTTGGTTATTGGTTACTAAATGACGTCTTGCACTCCCGGGGAGAATAAGTGCTCAGTCTCCCCCAACGTATCGAAGAGTATGTTTCTGATGGTTCCGTGGCTCGCTGATTAAACACACCTCTCCTCTGCCTCTCCCTCATTCGACTTGTACAACTGGTAACTCCCAAATCCTAAATCGCGTCGATTCAACATCGATTTAGTTACATATTTTCTTGTCTGATCTGCTGGAGGACCAGTCGACGGGACACGAACCCCTAGCACCGGTAAACTGGCTGTGTGTGTGTGAGGAAGTAGTATGTGTGTGAACATGGTATGTGTGTAAGCCAGTTAAGGAGTGAGTTGAGTGTGTGCAGAAATGGAGCTGGTGGTGTTGCAGTGAGTGGCATGCGTGTGTGTTAATCGTCTCTGGATGTGTATGCGTGTGTGTGTGTACGTGAGGTAAGAGTAGAAGAAGAGAAGAGAGTGAGAGTAGCATGTATGAGTTCATATCTACATCAGTATAAGCAACTAGTTATAAACAAAACAATGTACACTCTTGTAGAACAATAATCCCTACAGAAAGGACTGCATCAGACTCATGTCCCAACAAAACAGCTGTCAACAGACCCAACAAACAGCCCTCCCAACAGACATCACAGAAACAACTGTCAAAGATTCACGTTCGAACAGAAACTGCTGTCCCAACAGACGCCCCAACAGAAAGCAGACATCCCAACAGACATCCCACAGAAACAACTGTCAAAGATTCACGTTCAACGAAACTGCTGTCCCAAGACGTCCCAACAAACACAATTGTCAGAAACTATTACATAACCACAGCCCTCTATCATAAAACAGCACTGTCTTGAGTTTGTTGATTAGTTGATTTCTTACTGCTGTCGAACGGTTTTTCGTGCTTCAGCTCAATCAAGTCTACTCTATCAGTTATATGAGGACTATCATCATAGCACTCCGGACATGTCCATAGGTGCTCCGATCTCCGCCTCAGCAAATCCAGCAGCGTCCAGCAGCCCAACACGCCAGTTCGATGTTGATTAATCAATCTCTTTGCATATTTAGTATGTGATCTTTTCGGGCTGCACCAATATTGACACCAGTGGCAGCTCGTGGTCAGTTTTCTTGGTGGGGCCAGACACAAATATTCGGGAAAACCATGGTTTTCTGAGTATTTACTATTATTTGTCTATTCCGGGAAGTTATTCTCCTTTCGATTATTGGTGGAGCCGGCCCCACTGGCCCTCAATGACGAGCTGTCCTGATTGACACCCATCTCTTCTCAATCTGGTCAGTGAGTGAAATTCACAGCCCTGAAACTCCTCTGTTCGGAAAGACTCTCTCAATGCGTGAAGAATATCGTTTCGATGCATTGCAGCTCCCTCTGATATTGTAGCCAAGTCAGCCAATCTATCAGCTCGTTCATTACCCTAACTCCTGCGTGCCCAGGGACAAAAATGAAGGTGATTTCTCTGATATCTGGATATTTGGTGTAACATAGTCACAGTGTACTTAAAGTGAGAACCAAACATATCGTCAGTCCTGTTCATACCTAGTTTCAAAACGAAAATCGTGGCATATCCTGTACATGACGTCACCATCAGCCATAGTCTTCCTCTTCTTTGAGCGCTCCCTATCGACCATTTGTTAACCACTCTTTGTGATTTGTAATTCAGGAAAGGAGAGATCGTGGAAGACAGAGGGAGGAGATGTTGGATGGCCTAACATCATGGTTCGACAAAATATCGACGTCAGAACTGATTATATGCATCAAGCAAAGAGAGTTGTGGAGGAACGATCGCCTACGCCGGCAGGCATGGCATGATTGATTGATGTGATTCGAGCCTAGGGCTATTGTACATTGTTCCAGTTATGCGCCTACAAGTAAAAGGCCAGCATATCCGATTTCTGCTACGCTTTTTATTTACTAGAGTAGCTTCCTTTGGTCCCTACCTCAGCCGCCTCTTACGACATGCCTTTTAGGTCGCAGTGTTACTATTCTTTGCTTCTTGAGGCCGGAAACACGCGGGCGAGCCCGGGGAACGAGTCGTTGATTTTCTAGGCACCACGTATATGTTCCCGTAGTTTTTCTGCTTTCAGAAGGGTAGATTTCTATTTTTTCTGTTCGTAAAAATTGAAAGGAAATTTTATTCCAAATAGCCCACCGCGAAGTTTGAACAGGTTCTCCTGGGTTATGATTAAGCTCACTACCTCTAAGCCACATACGCTGAAAAATTGATACCATGACTTTCTGTTTGGGAGGAACTCTGTATAGTAGATTTACGGTGTTCGTGGCACCGACCGAAGTTACGATGTCCATGCACCCAGCCGAAGGCTGAAAAACTCAAATGCTTCTGGATCGGAAAAAAAAGAAAAAAATAGTAGCCGGAGCTACTGAGGTGCTTGATTTGATTCAGACAAAACATGGAAAGTGAAGGAGATCCATTTTACAACTAAGCCTCCTTGCTTCCATGGGGAAAAAAGAGTTGTAGCTCACGACCACATAATTCAATTCTATGCCGGCATCTTCAGTTCTGTCTATGTGGATTCGACTTCTCTGATTTCCTCTTCTGTTAGTTTGTGTCAGACATTCCTTGACCTCTCCCTCTTTTATTCCATTGTAGGTTCCAGTCAGTGCATATCTGGCTATGTTGTGCGTGTGCTTTCTGAAGGGGGCTCCCTTGCATCTCTATGTTATCATTGATTTCTGGGAAGTGTGGAGAATTCCATCTCCTCAAGTGGTGCTTTAATGTGAAGATGGAATTTGATCTGATAAATATTCACCATCTTCATCTCCATCATCATCATCTTCAACATCTTTATCATCATCATCCTCATCATTACCACCATCACCAGCATCTTCATCCTAATATTCATCAACGGATTCACGTGTCCTAAACATGTACAAGTCTATGCGTTTAGGGGCCTACCAAACCAATGTGTAACGTATACGTGTTCTTGGCAAAGATCAAACATATCACAAAGAGGGATTAAAATTGGTGGTAAAGAACGAACGCAAAGAAGAAGAAGACTGTGATCACATACAAATCACAAAGAGTGGTTTAACAAATGGTCGATATGGAGCGTTAGAAGAAGAAGAAGAAAAGATATCAAATAGAATAATTGTTTCTATTTTCCAATTTGTTTCATAAACATCTCCATGATCAACATCTTCATCAACATCTTCATCATCAATATCTTCATCATCATCATCATTTTCATCATCATCATCATGTGTCATGCCGATATTCCTAGATCATCATTGCTTACCATCTCACACGATCATCAGATTCAATGATCAGCGTCCAAGATCTCGAGCAGAATCATTGCTCATTGACAGCATAAGATCAGGGAAGAAACAAACGGTACAAAACGATAGTGCAATCTGTATCAAATATGGGGCAACATGTACGCAAAGATGAGGGCACACGGGTCTCAAAGATGGGAGGGACGCCCTGAAAGCGAAAACATCAGTAACAGTGGTTTCTGTGGCGTAGAAGTTAGGTGCTCGCCTTTCGTGACAAAGGTACCAGGTTCGCTCCCTCGTGAAGCCATCTGGATATTTTTCAGAGATCCTGATACTTAGTGTAGGTGAGATCGAGCTCCTAGTCCTATCGGAGACCGACGATAATACGTAGGTACCGTGTTCAATTTGAGCACAAAATAAAAAAATAAAAAGTTCAAAATCGAGAAGGGCAAAGCTGGAAAGCCGCTGCCTAGGCAAAATTGATTAGAAAAAAAGATTAAAAACAAAATTCCTACAGAATTTCTTCACCATCTTTAAATTACATCAGGGAACATTCGCCGGTGCTACGGAGCTCGTACACTGCAGCTGAGATCTTCCTTTGTAAGAAAGAGATCAGAGCACACATGGTTACTCACTGAAGTGCAATGATCATAGTCCTATCAATCAATGAATGAATCAATCAAGCAAGAGAAACAACATCTGTGACCAGACACATCAGTAATAAACTAACCAGTATTTATTATGATCAGAGACGCTTTCTAAAGGAATTAATTACTTCCTTGTTGATGTTGTTATTTCGTACGTACAGGTTATTGATTAGATGTTTGTAATATAACAGGAATATCATATCAAAGAGGTTAACAGATGGAGAGTTGGTGGGAGACTCGGTTTTAGTGAGTGGGGTGGGGATCAAATTTGGGGTTAAAGAATAGAACCACTGTTACCTGCCACACATGTCGTAGAGGCGACTAAGGAGGTTTGGCTGAAATCGGATGCACGTGTCCTAAACGTATAGAAGTCTGTGTTTAGGGGCCTACCAAACCAATGTGCAACGTATACACGTTCTTGACAAAGATCAAACATATCACAAAGAGTGATTAAAATTGGTCGTAAAGAAGAACGCAAAGAAGAAGAATATCCTGTCATTGCTGCTTTAAATTATAGACATGTGATAGGTTTATGTCGAATTGACAGATTTGAAAATAACGTGACTAGTTGAAAACAAAATGACAGACTTGAAAATGAAGTGAGAGGACTTGAAAGTGTAGTGACAGACTTGAAAGTGAAGTGACAGACTGTAAAGTGACAAACTTGAAAGTGAAGTGACAGACTTGAAAGTGAAGTGACAGACTTGAAAGTGAAGTGACAGACTTGAAAGTGAAGTGACAGACTTAAGTAGTGATAGACTGTAAAGTGACAGACTTGAAAGTGAAGTGACAGACTGTAAAGTGACAGACTTGAAAGTGAAGTGACAGACTTGAAAGTGAAGTGACAGACTTGAAAGTGAAGTGACAGACTGTAAAGTGACAGACTTGAAAGTGAAGTGACAGACTTGAAAGTGAAGTGACAGACTGTAAAGTGACAGACTTGAAAGTGAAGGGACAGACTTGAAAGTGAAGTGAGAGGACTTGAAAGTGAAGTGACATATCTGAATATTCTTCTTCTTCTTCTGCGTTCTCACTAGATTGGGATTTCGGATTCTCTAATAAAGGCAGCCGTCCGTCTCAGATTATCAGCCACGCCATACAGTTTGTCTTGGACGCTGTTGTAAGTGGACCACCTCTTTCTTCTCAAGTCTACATACTGGGGGTAGTTCTGTAGGATATAATTCATATGATTTCTGCTTCCCCGTTTGTGCCGACCTCTTCCTGCAGTAAGTTTTGGCCACCCTCGTCATGGTAGGTCTGACATTCTTACTGCGTGGCTAAATCTCGAGGCAGATTGGCAACCGTAGAATCCGTTATCCCATTCCTCATTGTGAGGTCGTTGCACCATGTTATGCGCCTTATGGCCTGGTGCATCCATTTTCTGCAAGCATTTGTTTCGGGTTAGCATTCCCTAGCGGGCACGTGCATCCGATTTCACCAGACTTCCTTAGTCGCCTCTTACGACATGCGTGGAAGGAAACAGTGGTTCTATTATTTACACCCCAAATTTGGGCCCCGATAACTACTCGGGCGATATCTGAATATAAAGTGAGGTGACAGACTTGAAAGTGAAGTGACAGACTTGAAAGTGAAGTGACAGACTTGAAAGTGAAGGGACATATCTGAAAATAAAGTGACAGAGTTGGAAAGTTTAGTTATTTGTTTACATGCAATTTATTACATTTTTATTTTATTATAGTTCCACATATAACTTAACTATTCCTCTTCTCTGTGCTTGCATAGTATTAAATTCTTCTGTTTCTTCACATATATTTCACATTCTACTTCTGTTTCTTCACATATATTTCACATTCTACTTCTGTTTCTTCACATATATTTCACATTCTACTTCTGTTTCTTCACATATATTTCACATTCTACTTCTGTTTCTTCACATATATTTCACATTCTACTTCTGTTTCTTCATATATTTCATTCTACTTCTGTTTCTTCACATATATTTCACATTCTACTTCTGTTTCTTCACATATATTTCACATTCTACTTCTATTTCTTCACATATATTTCACATTCTACTTCTGTTTCTTCACATATATTTCACATTCTACTTCTGTTTCTTCACATATATTTCACATTATTCTTCTGTTTCTTCACATATAATTTAGATTCTATTTTCCGATCGATTTCATATGCTTAGTCTAAACCAGCGTTTCCCAAAGTGGGCGGTACCGCTCCCAGTGGGCGCTGAAGCGTTCTAGGGGTGGGGGCGATAGTGGGTTCAGAAGAATTTGGAGGGTGGTCAGGCGATTAGGGGTGGATGGCTCCTTAAAGAAGAAATTAATAATAAATATTTTAAAATAAATAATTTTCGTGATTTTGCGACTGAATAATCATTTAAAATTTGAATTCTGCATTTAAAAAATATTTTTTCGATCCAAAAGCACTTGAGCTTTCAGCTCTTCGGCTCAGTGCCATGGACATCGTAACCCTTCGATTCGGTGCCACGAACACCGTAAATCTGGGAAGCCTGTGGCTTTTTCTGCCAGCCCGCGGAATTGAACCCGCACTCACAGAGTGTTAGTCACCCGCAGTCCAACGCGCTACGAGCACGCTAGGCAGGCGGACCGAATTCTGCATTTAAATTAATCTTATTTCCGTCTTACACTATCCATTTTTTCATCAATTTTCTATTCCAAGAATATAATCATTTGAAAATTGACCATGTATGACAGACATATATATATATATATCAATTTTCTATGTCAAAGAGAAAATAGAGCATTTATATATATATATATATATATATATATATTGGGGAGGAGCGTTGGCAAACTGTTATAATGTGGAGGGCGTTACAAAGTTTATGCTCTGCAAAGTGGGCAGTGGACCGAAAAGTTTGGAAATATATTGTCTAAACTATGAGATGGATTGCCCCTATGAAACTGCATATCAGTTAGATTTGCTTGTTGGTTCCCATAGCTTTCTCTTAAGTTCGTTCATGAGGCCATGTTTTATTTCGTTGTGTAGGTATGATGGGCAGGACTGCAGGATGTGCTTTTGAGTTTGACATGCACACTGTGCAAACTGAGCAGGCTTTATTCTATGCCTGTGATGGTTGATTTCCTGTTCTGAATTCTTCTTTTGTCTCGTCACATACAAATAAAAATCAAAGTTAGTTTAAGATTAGTGTCTACAAAACATTAAGCAGTATGTCGCTAACATAAATAAAAAACTGTTTGTGGCAATTTAGTGTATGTCAACTTGTTCAGATAGCTATCTCTTGTTTAGACAAACACGCTAACAAGAGTCACAGCAACCTGTTTTAAGATGTTTCTCAAACTGCGACAAACCTGCTGTCTTGCAGGTCGGCTGTGGACAGCCAAGGCTGAAGGAGAGCGAACCCAGTAAACGCTGGCTGAAACCGGACACATCGCTGGAAGGATAACCCAAGAGCTCCAATGGCCCTGAAGATGTGACGAAAAATCACACCCATGCTAAGACTGCATGAATCAGATTTTCACATGAATGTGATTTTAGAAATCTAGGACATCAGTCTAAGGTGATCATGAAAAAGAAAAAAACTGGATAAAAATCCCTTTCCCTTTAGGGACCTCATCATCACTAACAAATGTTGTTAACTTCTTTAAAATCATCATCATCAAGTAGCTTGTCCTGATCAGAACTTTGCTACATTAACAGTCCTTCTGAATTTCTCTCAGTGGTCAGATATCCCGCTTCTGCAGCTTCATGCTCAAATCATCAGGTATATCCTTAATCCTCTCCAGGGTCTTCTTCTTCTCCTCTTTGCCGGGATGCTTTCTTCTTTCTATGATCTATAGAATATTATATCTTGGGTATTAGTATTTAAGTAGTTCTTGTGAAAGTAATTAAACTGTACATCAGTTGATGATGTTCAATTTCCCGATAGACTAGAGTCTCCAGTCAACTATCTGAAATGGATATTCACAATCTCTCTCTCTCTACTCTATAACGCCCTTGATATTTATTGCAGCAACAGGTATACATAAATCCCCAGGTGGGGTGGGAGTTTTGTTCTAACCACAACGGGACTCAGATCGTCTCAGCCTGGAATGGATTTTAGAGCAAAACTGGGAAATGGGAAGTCAAGGCGGCCGGCGTGATATTAACCAAATTACCAATCGCGTACAGATGTTTTAAAAAATGATTAGATGCGGGTCTGACACTTATTTTCAAATATGAAATGAAAATCGTTGCATATCCTTTACAGGACGTAAGCCATCAACCACAGTAAACGAGTCGTTGATTTTCTAGGCACCACGTATACGTTCAGTGGTTGCCATTTCTTTCTGAACGGGGAGATCTATTTTCACCTTTTGTAAAAATCCCACGAATCCCACGAATTTGCTTCCAAACTTGCCCACCCAGAAGTTTTTAACCAGGTACGCTTGGGTTTGTCATCGTCTCACTATCGCTTTCAAATATACAATATAGTATAAAAACTTGTTATTTACTTTTCATTTTGATATTGATTACCTAACTAAGCTATCAAGGTATCCCTTTCAGTATATGTCACATTTTGGACAGATTAGCGTGATGCATAGTGCGTTCGTCCCGTTACTCGGATACAAGAAGGTAGTGCGCTCAATTCCACACTGACGTTCCCTCTGAGGAAATGAATTGGCCCTCCCCACCTCCTGCATACTAGAGCCTTAAATGTGAGAGACTTCATACCCCAAGGTCTGACAAGGATACAGGAAATTTTACAAATTTGTATATATGACATGTGACATCAATACAGAAGAGAACAAACTGATTTTACTCAGAGAACTCAAAATAATTTGTTTACATGTTTAATTACATAAAATAATATGTTACTTGTGGACATATGATGCACTGTTTTGTGTAATCTGAAGCAATGCTAACAGTGTACTAAGTTTGTGATATTGCATGCACAGTTTTGAGGGGCAGTGTTTTAACCCTTTTCCCGCTACATACTTTCAAGACTGAGCTAAACAAAGTCTCTTCGTTTCTAGGTACAAACGTGAATGTACGCCTATAGAGTGACAGTAGCAATGTATAACGTGTTAACACGTCTTTGGACCACAGGTAGAGATAATAAGAATGTTCATGCGTCTTTAGAAAATTAATTGGAGAAACGTATATATCGTCCTTGGGAGCTAAAGGGTTAAATAATGATATTTCAACATTTGAATTGACTTGTTAAGCTGGAAACAGGGTTGACGATTTAACATTAATGGGGCATTGCATTACTAGTTTGAGAATCAGTGATTTACTAACGCTGAAGTAGACTTGGGGCGGGCCTTGGTGTGGTATTGCATTACTAGTTTGGGAAAAATTTTTTTTGCATACGTTGAAATAGAACTAGTATTATACCATAGTGGGGCTTCATTTAGTTTGAAAAAAGTACTTTACATACGTTTAAATAGAACTGGCATTATATGAAATCCATGGACTGTTAAAATGTCTAATGTTGAGTGTTGAATAAGATCAAACACAGAAAACATCATCAATATAAGAAAAGAGACAGTCATCATTTTTCAGGCATGGGATGAGGCGGGGAGGTTTAGAACATATTGTGATAACTGGTAAAATCGAGGGGGAAGAGACAGAGGGGAAAACAAAAGAGAAAATGTTGGATAGCCGACTTCATGGCACGGGGACGTCAACATATGAGTTGATGCAAACACCAACGACAAAATTTTTGGAGATCCTTCGTCTTCGCCATCCGGCCCGGGACCTGATGATGATGATTATATAGATGGATATTGCATTACCAGTTTGATAAACTTTCCACATAAAAATTTAGTAAAATTGACCGGGGGTCTTGAAGGGGGGATTGCATTCAATTTGGTTTTTTCTTACTCTAATATAAAAAAGGATTTCGAGTGTCCATGGGTTTTAACGTTGAATAATGAAAAGAATTCAAATTGAAAGTTTGAAATAAAGCAGGTTCTCAAGTGATATTTGAGCTCTATTCAACAACATGGCGTTAAAAACTTTTAATTTTTTAAAAAATTAATTGTTGATATATGTTTTTTAAATGTTCTTCTATTATCATGAAGTGTTTGGAATTGTATTTTTAGGAAAGTGATCTTCTACTCGTTCATTGTTTTTTCTTTCGTATCTGTTTTGTAATTTTTGATACAATAAATAGCTCAAATACGAAAACGTGACACTCTTCGTCTCTGTATTCAGGTGGCCCACATAAGTGCTCAGTCCTTCACATTGCTCAAAGTGTCCGCCCGAGTGGTTACCGGGGCCCAAATTTGGGGTGTAAAGAATAGAACCACTGTTACCTGCCAGCATGTGTAAGAGGTGACTAAGGAGGTTTGGCTGAAATCGGATGCATTTTCTAAACGTGATGCGTTTAGGGGCCTAAAAACCCAATGTGCAATATCCCGTTCTTGGCAAAGATCAAACATATCAAAAAGGGGTGATTAAAATTGGTCGTAAAAAACGGAGCAAGAAGAAAAAGAAGGAGGAGGAGCTCAAGTGTCAGCGGAAGAACACTTCGTGATACCCGCGACGATTTATAATTTTTTTCCCTTTAAAAACCCAAAAGTATGGGCCCCAATTTTTAGTTGCGTATCCCAGGAACCGCAGTAGTGTAGTTGTTAGAAAACTCACTTAGGCTAGTCGTGCGGGTTCAATTCTACAGTGGGTGGGAATATTTCTGACCGTAACGGCTCTCGGATCGACCAACCTCAATTGGATACCAGGAATTGGACCCTCCTGCAGCTAAAAGAAGCGACCATAAGTCTGATTTGATGGGAACCTTTGTCTAGCCGCATTATCGTAGTCAGGTTTGAATCTAGGTTTCAGAAGGTCTACATCATAATGTGTTATGCCCCAACAAACAGAGCAGAAGAAAGGGAAAGTCCTTTTTTACTCACAACTACAGACATCTGTTAACGCACAAAAGCACGACAGGCTGATCCTTATGACGAGTTAAATTTCCCAAAGGTAGGCACCGATAATAATGACAGGAAGAAGAGGGGAAACCAATGGTCCGTGAAGCAGGAATGAAAATGGTGAAATATTCACAAAATAGATGAGACTGCATAAAAATATTTGATTTCAAACACGTAATCACAAAATACTGTAGTTTTTCAAATTACAAAAACAATGACAAAAAACAACAACGTTTCGACTAACAAGGCCTTTATCAACAAACGAACAACAGGAGTGACAAATGAAAAATAAATCACATGGACGACTACATACAAACGTTTCTAATGAAAATCTGGGAATAAAGACGAATAACGAAATAAATGTAACACAAAAAAACACATAAAAACTAGAAATAGAAAAGAAGAGAAACAATAAAAAATCAAATAAATATATAACTTGAATACATGCAACATATGCCCATATGGATTACAAGGCATGAGAAGAGAAAGTACTAAGAAGCATAGGAATGTAATACGTTAAGCCCACGTGGTCGCAAAGGGACGATACAAAGAAATAAACCGAATCTCCCGAGCAAATCGACTGCGGTCATCGAGGAACATAATCGGATGGCTGTGACCTGGACTTCGTGAGCTCCTAAATGGCCAGTATCATTGAAATGGGGGGCTACAGGGTCCGAGCATTGGCGTATGTCGCGCAGTGTTGGGCGAATCGGTCACTGAGCCCCTTGCCTGTCTCGCCGATATAAGCCTTGTTACACCGCTTACGAAATGGCTGATAAGATTCGGACTCGCATGGAAACCATCTCAATAAAACTTGGAAAAGGGAAAAAGATACAGTACGCTCTGCATCTCGTAATCACACGTGTTCAACCCGCGCCCCCGGGACAGTCCAAAATGAGTCTGGATTTGGACTTAAGGGACTTTTACCAACATATCCAAGACTTCTGCCCCGTCTGTAAGCCCCCAAAAAAGGATAGTTGGGGAAGACTGAACGGTCTCAGGATCTGACTTAAGGATGACAGATGAGGGGAATAAAACATTTTCACCAGTGAACTAGGGGGGTGGAAAGTTAAGAAAATTTTCTCTGTCGGTTAGTAGCCCTATGCTGGCGGGTGGGGCCTGCTGGCGGTGATTTTCTGAACTCGATGCATGAAGATACAAGAAATTCTTGGGGTATGGGCGTCTGCGAAAAATCACGCATCCCGAGCTCTATAAAGAAAATCATCGTCCTCGCTACAAAGGCGAAAGTCCAAAAAGGGGAAATGGAAAATCCCACAAGCCTGGGAATGGAAAGAAGTATAAAGGAAAACTATTATGTAGGATGTAATATACTGATGTAGTGATAGGGGATAGGTGTAAGGTGATAGTAATGTCAAGAAAGTTGACACAAGTAGTGGAATTAAAATAAAACGAATAGAAGGGGTTTAAAACATTAATGAAATTTATGAAACTAAAAACGGGTTCAGGCATATCAGTAATGCCAATACAGCCATCAATGTATCTGTTTAACAGACGGAAGCGGACCATCATATTAGTCCATCTAGGTTTCAAAATAACCCATGAACAGACAAGCATAATAGGTCCCATTTTAGTCCCCTGGGGACCCCCAATCTGCTCAAGTTTGGGAATTTAACTAAAAGGAGTTGGGTGAGAACTAGTTCCCAAGACGAAGGAGGGAGAAGTTGACCAAAATGGATTATTCTCCTATTGGAAAAAAACTGGAAGGGTTTAAAGGGCCCTCGGATGGGGATAAATTAAAAATGTACAATGAGCACACATCAAGGAGGAAGGACTTGGGTTCTCTCGGTAGCAACTCAATGGTAGAAAAGACAGACAAAGAGCGTGGTTCGTATCCTTCAAAAATGACAATTGTGATATGGGATTAAAGATCTATCAAGGAATTCGGAGATGTGTTCCATAAGGCAAGAGCAAGCAGAAACGATGGTACCGGGATTGTGGGGTTTATGAATTTTGGGAGCATATAAAGGTGGGTTTACCCAAACAGCTATCATCACACAGGTGATGATACCCGTAGGGAGGTTGTTCGTGGTAATTAAGTTTTAATGACTTCACGAACCTTATTATTATTGAAGAGTCCCTCCAATTTGCCTACCTTATCTGGTTGGGGGTTTGTGTGCCTTTTGGGTCCTTCAGGCTATGTCGGGGGGAGTCTAACTCCTGGCAGGTCTAACCAAGCCGAACAGACTGGGGGAAAAAGGCCGACCAAAAAGGCGGGGAGCAGGAGGGGGCCTCAAAAGGTGACAGGCAAAACCGGCAGTGGTAAATGCTCTGCTCCCAACCCACCCCCCAGCTTGGGAAAAATAGCCTTGTCCTCTCTCTCTCTTGGGAGGACATCCTTTTCTTCCCCCTGTCTTCTACTTCTATGACACTTTCCCTTAAGCATAGGGGATTAAACACAGTGTCGGGAGCACACCCTGCATAAAAGCCTGGGTTGGTGGGCCCGGCAACAGAAGGCTGAAGTCATCTAAAGGACGACTCCAAAAAACCCCGGGGAAGACAATCTCGTCAGCAGGGGTGAAACTGTCAAGAACAACCTAAAAAAAAAGATGCCCTCAGAAACGGAATGTGTCAGCCATTATTGGCGGGGGGGAATCGAAAATACGAACAACTAAAAGGGCCCTGGCTATTTTTTGTGGTGCCACCACCAAAAAGGGGTGGGGGTGGGCCCCGCCCCCCTCCTCAAGGGTCCCCCCAATACTGGCGGCCCTTTTACTTCAAACCGGGGGAGGACAGGGAAACTACTGGCAGAAGGACAAACTTTCCCCCCTCACAATTATGCAATGGAATGCAGAAGGGAAACCCAACAAAAACAGAGCTGGGAACGTCTGCGACAGAAAGTTTGACATCTGCTGTACCCAAAGAGACGCACCTTAATCCGGGAAATAGATTCAGCATTAGGGGATTTGAAACCTTCCGTCAGGATAGAGAAAATAGACATAAGGGTGGGTAGTAACACTGTTCCCAAATTCCTGGCGTTAAACTTCACAGGTCAATCAGATGAGCACAGAATTCATGCTGTTCCCCCTTATCAACAACACAAAGATGCCTATACAATATATACTCACCACCCTCCATTCAAACAGCTGGGCTATAAAAGTTCAAGATGACAACCTTATAGTGGGAACTTCACAGCCACTCACCAAGCGGGGGTTTTGACCCCTAGATCCTCGAGGTAAAGCCTTGAAGAATGGCTGATCCCCAAACGTCTCACCATTCTCAACCACCCAGATGATCCTCACATGCTGCGGTGGCCCAAAAAACCCCAAATCGGTTTTTCTACAGACGCTTTCCCAAGGAAAACCGAAGGCAATTTGCGACCAGATTGGAGGTAGTGACCATAGACCAGTGAAACTCCTCATAAAAAACTTAAAAAGGAGGAACTTACAAACTCTCCCCCTAGTTGGTTAAAAAAAGGCAGACGGGAAGCTATTAGAACTAGCAGAAAAGTACTGTAAAGGTTAATCAATCAGGAAAAGTGGACAGAGATCCCTTCATTCAATAAAGCCATTTTAGATGCTGAAAAAAGGCTACCCAGGGGGAGGGAAAAACTACAAGCCATTTGGCCCCGAGAGGGAAATTCTCCATAGCTCCTTTGCAGTCCCAGAAATATAATGGAACTCACGGGGCCAAAAATGTAATGCAACACAATGAAAAGGGGCCCTTTATTTAGAAAAGAAACCAGCAGTGTAGAAAATCCGGGAAAAAAAAGACAGCCTCTTTGAACATGGAAAAAATCTAAAAAGTTGGGGAGACACAAAACCCCTGAACGATGAAAACCCATCTAGGGGAAAAAACAGTTCTCCAGCAAAAAACTTCTAGGAAAGGGCCCAACCCTGATGGCCCAGTGTTACAAGCAGAAAGCTCATGCTCAATAAGTCAGGAGAAAAGGGAAAATCAGAATAGATAAATCTACATTCAAAAAAGCAAAAAGTAAACCCTTTTGGGGTAGACATCACACTGACTGGGGCTCAGAGGCACTAAAAAGCTCAATCAAAAAAAGGGCCCCGGGACCAGATGGATATCAAACGACATGCTCAAACAAATAGGCCCAATAGCACAAAGTCTTCTACTCCAGATTTTTAACAATAGTTGGAGACAGGTGAGAGTCCCAGACATCTGGAAAAAAGCCCCAAACCCCCCAATTTTCAAAAATGGAAAAGACAAAAAAGGGTCCCAGAGCTAAAACCTTAAGTTTTGAAATTGCCCGCAAACTGCTGGAGAGGTGTAACCACTGGGGTCCCGTGGTTTTAGAATCCCAAACCCTAAACTGGATCCCGCCCCGACAGGCTACAGGGAGCATAGAAGCACTGATGACCAATGGGATACCCCCACGGACATGAAAATGGCTTCCCAAAAAAAAAACCCCCACGTGTTCTTCGCATTCAAGGCCTTACAAAGTCTGGAAAAATGGTTTTTCTACTCAAACTCTTACGCAGTGGGGAAAAGGGGTAGAATGTACTATTGGATAAAAACTTTCTTAAAAGACAAACATCTGTAAAATTGGATGGGTGCACAGTCCCAGATTAAATTAGGCAGGGGTCCCCCAAAATCGTCTGTCCCCCTTTTCTTTTCCTGGTTTTATCAAATCTGCCACAAACTCTGCCCAGACATTTCACCTCTCCATGCTGATGATCTGCTGTGGAACCTCCAGTTTCTGGGTCCTGCCATCTTTCTCCAGGCCAGCCCGAACAGCGTCATAATGTGGGCAAATAAATGGGGGCTAGAAAAAAAGGAGCAAGACTACAGCAACCTTTTTTCATTTCAACAAAAGGGAAAAACACTTCAGACTGAAAAACATGATATCGTTCCCCGTTCCCCTCTCCAACCTTTTTGGGAGTTAACGACAGTCGTCTGACATGGAAACATCACATAATGGAAACAAACAGAAGGGTTTAGGAAACAAAATGTGATGCAGAAGCTGGCTGGAACACCTGGGAGCTGATGTCGAATCCCGAGTCGGTGCCCGGTGCCCCTTGACCGACCCTGGAATATGCATCATCGACATGGATATCAAAGCCCCTTCAAACAAAGTATGGAAAAATACAAAACATGTCTGCGTACTATTTTGGGGGCCATGAAATTCACCAATTGTAGAAATGGAAAAGGCAGCCAACATCCAGCCCTTTGGAAAAAGAAGAAGGAGAAAAGTGATTCTACAGACTGAAAGGATCAAAAAAATGTCTCACCATCCACTGCATGAAAAAATGGGGCTAGAACAAAGAACAGACTAAAGCGTCAAGTCTAAACCCAAAGCAAAAAAAATAGGAAAGTCATACTTGGGAAATACTAAATCATAATTCCATACCAGAAAATTCTTTTTGATCATGGGGAAACCCGACTCATAGCACTAAACATCAACCTCCATCCCTAAATTATTAAAAAGATAAACCCAATCTATGAAAAAAAACAATTACAATGGAACATCTCATTACATGTTTCCGAAGACAGCTGGATAGAAAAAAGATGGATCGGCAATGGGAGCAACCATGAATGGTGGGCAGAGTGTACTTGGCACCCCGATGCCCCACTGTGTCTCTGCGGCCCCCACTGGAAGAATATTTCCAACTCAAAGCAGAACTTTACTCTTCTGTGGCAGCACAGCACATGAATAAGATGCAAGCAGCTGCAAGCAAGATGGTATTTTTAAATATGTGTATCAAGCCCTGGAGGTTCCATGCGCACGTAAAAAACCTAAAAAAGAGAACTTGCTCAGCTTTCAGAAAAGGGAGAAATTCACTTGCAGTGGATTCCATCTCACTGTGGCATTTTCAGGCAATAAATGCTGATGTCTTAGCTAAGGAGGGCAGTGCCAAGAAAATTTTTCCCCCCTTGTCTTTTTAAAAGGTCAAAAACCCCCATACAGAAAATCTGCAGTAGACTGGAAGACAAACACTGGATATGATTATGGAAAAGACTCCCCCAAAGACCTAAGCAAACAGACCCGGTCATTATAAAACTACCACCGGACACTGCAGACTCAACAAACCTTATACAGACTAGGAATAAGTCAAACGCTCTCTGCCATGTCAGCAGGCAGAACAGACCCAGAGCATATCCTGCAAGATGTCCTCTTCTGGTTACTAGAAAACTTCCACACCCCGTCGACCTAAAACTAAGCTTTGGGAAACCTGACAGACCTGAAGCTTCCCCAGTTGTGGTCACAGTAAATTAAAACGCATGACCAGAGATCGCTGAAGAAGAAAAAGATTAGATAGGAGTGACATCAGTAGGAAAGGGCGTTCGTGGTAATTAAGTTCTTAATGACTTCCCACCTTATTTTATTAGATAGAGTGACATCAGTAGGGCTGGTTTTATAAAACTGAGTGTCACGCGGTTGGTTCTGACCCTTTCCCGGTAAAGATCTTTGCTCCAACGACTTTGCTCCCCCCTTGTCGGCAGGTTTGATAAAAATGCCATCACTCGACGGAGGTTTTAACTGCCATAGACGTTTGGGGTTGAGATCCAAAGTCATGTAATATTTTTGATGTGGATCAAGGCGTTAGAGGCACCAGGTTTGGGTGTCTAGTCATGTTTACGGTAAAAAATTGAAAACATACTCGTGTCATGACATTGGGCAGTTCAACCTGGTTCTGAAAATGAAATTTCAGTCCCAAACCACGGGGAAAACGATTCACACCTTGAATAGTTGAGTAGAGGTCAATGGTGGGTGGGAGAGGAACAAATTTAAGACCCTACTTAGCAAACACATCTCTCGTTGTCGGATAATGGAAGGTCTGGAGGAATACAAACCACCTGTGTGGGAGGAGAAGATCGTAGAGGACAATTGGAAGGAGTGGTAAATGGTACAGGGCGAAGAAGGTTAAGTATTTGTTGGTGATAGGTGTTAAGAAATTCATACAGTTGTCTGTTAAGAACATGGATAATGAAACGAATAAGGAGTATAAAGGAGCATATTGTTAGAAGTGAGAAGTCGTAGACGCTGAAGAAGTTAGGACTGGGAGGAGTCTAAGTCAGACAGAAGATGTGAATGATTAGCAGCAATACAACGCATACGCTGTACATTTAGTTTCTAACTGTTGTAACATGCGCTGCTCCTAGGTATAATGGTCCTGCAGATGGGTGAAGTTAGAAGCAAAGCCTTTGGGAATAACCTAAGTCGCTGATATGTAAAAAATTGCGATGAGAACAAAAGCGGGTTTTTTTATTGCAATGAAAATGGTGAGCTATTTGCAGATTTCTGCGCCCCCAACGAGCTCATCTTTGGGATCATCTCTTTGGCGTGGTGAATGCTTGACATGTTCAACATATCTCTTTGGCGTGGTGAATGCTTGACATGTTCAACATATCTCTTTGGCGTGGTGAATCTTGCATGTTCAACATATTTATTTGGCGTGGTGAATGCGACATATTCAACATATTTATTTGGCGTGGTAGATGCTTGACATGTTCACATATTTATTTGGCGTGGTGAATGCTTGACATGTTCAACATATTTATTTGGCGTGGTGAATGCTTGACATGTTCAACATATCTCTTTGGCGTGGTGAATGCTTGACATGTTCAATCCATTGTTTATTCATATTTTATATTCCTCATATTCAATCTCTTATCTAGTTAATTCATTACTTTTCAATATAATTCTTAACTTGACTTCAAATATTAGCTTGACTCTGATTCTCTTGTTATAATCTAATGTTCACATTGTTTATTCATACTTTATACTTTCATTTCTTCTCTTATCTCTGACTTCTACTTTTTATATTTGCTGTACTGCTTCTTCTTTCTATTCTGTTTATCTTCTCCATGACAACATGATCCGTCCGTGTATTACCAGGACTCTCAATGGGAGCAAAGATAGTAATACTACGACCTACAAGGCAAACGTTGTAAGAGACGTTTGAGGTAGGGGCCAAGGGAAGTTACTCTAGTAAATAAAAAGAGTCGCAGAAACCGGACGTGTTGACCTACTTGTAGTAGGTGCATTGATTGATTTATTGATTGATAGGACCATCATGATTGCACTTCGGAGAGTAACCATGTGTGCTTCAATCTCTTTCTTACACAGAAAGATCTCAGCTGCAGTGCACGAACTCTGTAGGACTAGCGAGGGTTCCCGATATAATTTTGAAGATGTTGAAGCTACTTTTCCTAGGCTCAGATCACATACAAATAAAAAAGAGTAGTTTAACAAGTGGTCGATATGGAGCGTTCAAAGAAGAAAAAAAAACATGATCGAATTCGTTGTGCTTTTTAAAAACGCTACCTTCTACATGAATGTGAGTTATTCAGTGCTACATAGAATAATACTGACAAACGGATGCGAGTCATGGACAATGAACACACAGATCGAAAATCTACATGAATGCGAGTTATTCAGTTCTACATAGAACCAATACTGACATACGGATGCGAGTCATGGACAATGAACACACAGATCAAAAATCTACATGAATGCGAGTTATTCAGTTCTACATAGAACCAATACTGACATACGGATGCGAGTCATGGACAATGAAACACAGATCGAAAAATCTACATGAATGCGAGTTATTCAGTTCTACATAGAACCAATACTGACATACGGATGCGAGTCATGGACAATGAACACACAGATCGAAAATCTCTGAGGGCCACAGAAATGTGGTTTTATAGAAAAAATAGTAGAATCCATGGACTGCTAAAATGACTAATGTTGGGTGTTGAATGAGATCAAGACACAGAGAAACTTAATCAATATAAGAAAGAGGCAGTCATCATTTTCGGGCATGTGATGAGGGAGGAGGTTTAGAACACATTGTGACAACCGGTAAAATCGGGGGTAGACGAGACGGAGGAAGAGAGAAAATGTTGGATAGCCTGACTTCTGGCACGGTAGAGCGTCAACCTTGAGTTGATAAAAACACCAACACAGAGATTTGGGAGCCCCCGTGCCTACGCTGCCGGCACGTCACCTGATGATGATGATATTCTGCATGCAAGATTAAACGATCAACCCCCCTCCACACCTTCATTTGTTTATTCTCCTCTCTCTATTATTATAGTACAATACTTATTGTTTTTTAAATAGAATATACTCTATTATTATTTACCAGTGTCAAACGTGGTCTCTGACCCCATCCAAAAGTTTACCAGTCCAAACTTGGTTCTAACGAACATATCCAAAAATTTCAGTGCCAAAGGCTCTTACATTACACATAAAAGCTCCCAGGTGAATGAATGCGAGGGAAGGCATAAGTCACCGGGAAAGACAGACTACAAATGGGGACATCAGAAGCAGAGTGGGCTAATTTCATTACCGAATACATCAAAGACAATAAATGCAGTGGTTTGGACATTTAATGAGAATGAAATACAACCACCACCAATAACAGCATACAATAAAAGAATCTGGCAATGAGCTAAGGAAAGACCAAAAAAAAGATGGACAACAATATCAAAACCGCCTCAAACACGGATATAACACAACAAGGGCACTCATCTAACCATAGAACGCAATTCAAGCTCTTATCACTAACGCAAAGTGGCAGAAAACTATCTTCCACCGGAATAGACAATAGATAATAGATAATTCTATAGGTTCCTTCCCTTACGTTTTGTTCATTTACATGTCTATAATGTGAGATGTCTCTTACTTTGAGACGATTACAATAGCTGTCATTTATTTTGTCTTCCTCGCCTTTCTACACGTTTCAAGATAAATTTGCCTTTATAAATCAAAAGTTTGCCAGGTACGCATTGCTTTTTGATTAATTAATCTTTCCTCTTGGCCTTGGGCGGCGCATGAGCGGGGTCATAGCTCTCCATGTCTCGCGGTTCGTTTCTATCTGTTTTAGGTCTTTAATGTTTACTAGGCCCATCGTTGAGCCTTCTCGGTGATAGTTTCTGCAGAGTCTCTTGGTCTTCCTCGTTTTTTTTTTCCCTCTGGTGTCCATTGAGGGATGTTAAGGGAGTCTTCTCTCATCCATTCTAAGTGTGTGGCCGATGTAGTTCAGGGGCGCTTCTTATAAAATTTGATAATTTTCTTGCTTGGTCTCTTGTCTTATTTGTGTATTAGGTCAAAATCTGACCATTTGGGTTCAGTATTCTTCTAAGACATTTATTCTCAAAGTTATCTAATTTTCTTTCTAGAGCTTTTGTTGCTTTCCTTTCAACAAATGGTGGAAAGCGTTTTGTATATTTACTAGTTAAACCGGTTCTGACTAGCTCAGCCTACGTCACATTGGTTCCTACCCCTTCCCCCCCCAATAATTCACACCATCAAAAAAAGGCTCGCTCACTTGACCTATACTCTATAACTGAACCTTCTCATTTTTATAAACATATGCCAGATTGGCTCACTTGACGGAGCTACTTTTATCTTGAACACCCAGACTGTCTGTCTATCTGTCTGTATCTATCGATGCCAGATTGGACCAAAATTCTTACGTGCAAATAAAAAGCGGTTTGTCTGCAGACCATGATCCTTTTTGGGTATCTAAATTACAAGTATCTCTGAAATCGAGTCAGGCTCGCCTGAATGGCGGGGATTACTGGTGATAGGAAAAGCAAGTCTTCATGCAAAACTCAGTCAGATTAGCCTATTATACCTATGACTTCGCCTGAATTCTTCTTCTTCTTCTTCTTTTCTCAGATCTGTTTGTCTCACGGCGTCAGAGTCAGAAGAGATTTCAAAAACGGCCCTTGTATGGCTTCGTAGATAGTGTCTTTCGTCGCCTCTGTTATCTCTGGGGTCCATTTTTGCGGAACCATCCTTTTGTTTTGTCCCCATTGTATCGCAGCATTTGCTCTGTCTGTTGGTAATCTGCTTACGTGCCGAACCATTTAATTTATTGTTTCTTGATGAATCTAGTACTAATGTTGTACCCTTTTTCCCCTGATGTCTTCATTTCTCAACCGGTCTCTTCTTATTACACCCAGCATTCTGCGTAGACACTTCATCTCTGTCTTGACTAGTTTTCTTCTATCATTTGTTGCCAGTGTTCTGTAACATAATGTTAGAAAAGATTTGTTGAACATTGTTCTTTTATGCAGGTGGAAAAAAAAAAAATGTTCACTTCAGTTATCAGATGTGGACTTAAACAGCGACAAAGACACCCCGGGCTACAACATGACTAACAACCCCACAAAATACGCACGTAAGAAATGTTCACATTCAATAAGACATGACAAACTAAGGTTAGTGAGACAAAATAAGTTTCACCTTCACGATACAGGTATTCAGACATTAATCTTAACTAAAGTCAAACATTATTCCCTTTTATCTTATTTTTCCTTAACTCTGTGTGGTGCTTTTAACTACTTTACTTTTTTTTTTTATATAGCTTTCTTGGACTGACATCGATTTGTATAATTCTAAAGTAGTTAGTTGTTAACCGGAGTCCATGTACATCTCCATATAGCTTGTCTTGGACTGACATCAGAAGTTTAACCGGGTCCATGTCATCTCCTATAGCTTGTCTTGGACTGACATCGAGTTGTAAACCGGAGTCCATGTACATCTCCATTAGCTTGTCTTGGCCACATCGAAGTTGTCAACCGAGTCCATGTACATCCCCATATAGCTGTCTTGGACTGAAATCAAGTTGTCAGCAGGTCCATGTACATCTCCATAAAAGCTTGCCTTGGACTGAAATCAAGTTGTCACCGGAGTTCATGTACATCTCCATATAACTGTCTTGGACATATCAAGTTTCACGAGTCCATGTACATCTCCATATGCTGTCTTGGACTGAAATCGTTTGTTACTTTTAAAGTAGTTAGTTCTTCTTCTTCTTCTTTTTCTCGGTCCTATATGCCTCACAGCGTCAGGTCAGGAAGAGATTTCTAAAACAGGCCCCTAGTATGCCTTCGTAGATAGTCTCTTTCGTCGCCTCTGTTATCTCTGGGTCCTTCTTTTGCATGAATGTTAAAGTTAATGTAATGTTAAGTTATGCGATCGACATCACGGAAATTGGGCATTCCTATGCATGCTCTGCCCTTTCCCTTACAGCAGCCATCCTAAAGTCCATTTGCTCACCGTACCCATCAGAAGTTGATTACTATATCTTCTCTCTACCACGAAAGACGCTACTGTCTGGCATGTCCACACTTAACGCCTAAGTTAGAGGAAACTGAGGGTTTTTTCACCTCCCGAGCCCAGTAGTTAGTGCTCAACGGTCCATGTACATCTCCATAACTGTCTTGGATGACATCGATTTGTCTTATGTTGTGTCACCGGTCTTATCCCTATAAGTCTTGGCATGTTTACTTCGTATTGTCTCAACCGGAGTCCAGGGACATCTCCATATAGCTTGTCTTGGACTTCATCGTTTGTCCAAATGGTTTTTTCCCGAATCTGCTCTCGTATACTTCGGAAACCATCGTTTATACTTCTAAAGTAGTTTGGTCAACCGGAGGTCCATGTACATCTCCAATGCTGTCTTGGACTTACATCGATTTGTATACTTCTAAAGTAGTTGGGTCAACCGGACCCCTTTACATCTCCGTATAGCGTCTTGGACTGATATACGAATTGCATGTTTTCTCGGTTATTTTGTATTTCTTATTTTTTCTCAATATCTTCTAGACCAGTTAGTTCTTGTAAGTCTGATAAAATAATCTTGATTTCATCAAAAGTTTGGATATTCTCTAATTTTATTTGAAATATATTCTAAACAAAATCTCAACAAAAAGACAATAAATATGTAATCAAAATAATATTTCAATATGCACAAAAAGAGATGAATATTTAATCAACTTTGATTTAAATGTATACAACATAGAACTTCTTTCATGGGATATCAACACTTCTTCTTGATTGCTGTTCACGTCCATTGATAAGGCGGATATATGATGGCGGTGATTGATGGGACGGGGAAACGATTGGCGCAATTCATAGGACAGACATTTATGGGCGGTATTTATAGGGCGGGGGATGGGCGGGTATTCATAGGGCGAGGATTGATAGGGCGGGGGATTGATAGGACGGGGATTGCTAGAGGCGGATATTGATGGGCGGTATTTAAAGGGGGGGTATTGAAATGGCGGGTATTGGAGGCGGGTATTGAAAGGGCGGGTATTGGTAGGGCCCCGGGTATTGAAAGGGCGGGTGGTGGGCATTGATAGGGCTGGGATTGCTAAGGCGGGGGCATTGATAGGGCGGAATTGATAGGGCGGGGATTGAAAGGCCGGGGGATTGATGGGCGGGGGGCATTGATAGGGCAGGGGCATTGATGGGCGACATTGATAAGGCGAGCATTGATAGGGCAGACATTGATGGGGCGGGAATGGATAGTGCGGGGATTGAGGGGGCATTGATATGGTGATGATTTATAGGCCGAGGGTTGATAGGCGGGGGCCTGTGAAGATGTCAATTTATTTCTTTTTCTGTATTTCCTATTTAATAAATTGTTTGCTTCATGTATCAAAGTTTCACTAAACTTCTAACTTTTGCAGCATTTTCTGGCAGCATTCAGTGACTTCTGTTTTTCGTTTATGGGGAATGTTTTTGGTACTCGTTTTGCTCCCTCGTCGAGCCATTATGATATTTGTTAAGAGATCTCTGATCTCATTGAAGTGACTCCTAGTCCTATCGGAGACGGACGATAAAACGTAGATTCTGTCTTCAATTTGAGCACGTAAAAAGAACCATTGGCAGTTCCAAAACGGAAAGCATCTGGAAAGTTGATCGGGAAAAAATATATTCATTCTTCTGTCGTCCCCTGTTACCGAGTTGTTGCCCAGTGTCGTCCTCACACTGTTACCGTTGTTGCCCAGTGTCGTCCGTCACACTTTACCGAGTTGTTGCCAGTGTCGTCCGTCACTGTTTTCCTGGTTGTGCCCCGTGTCGTCCGTCACTGTTACCGAGTTGTTGCCCAGTGTCGTCCGTCACACTGTTACCGGTTGTTGCCAGTGTCGTCCCTCACTACTGTACCGGTTGTTGCCCAGTGTCGTCCTCAACCCGTTACCGGGTTGTTGCCCAGTGTCGTCTCACTGTTACCGGGGTTGTTTCCCAGTGTCGTCCGTCCCCTGTTCCGGTTGTTGCCCAGTGTCGTCTCACTGTTACCAGTTGTTTCCCAGTGTCGTCCGTCACACTGTTACCGGTGTTCCCCGGGGTCGTCCCTTACATTTACCAGTTGTTGCCCACTGTCGTCCTCACACTGTTCGGTTGTTGCCAGTGTCGTCCGTCACTGTTACCGAGTTGTTGCCCAGTGTCGTTTCCCTCCCTACTGTTACCGAGTTGTTGCCAGTGTCGTCCGTCACACTGTTACCAGTTGTTGCCAAAATGTCGTCCGTCACACTGTTACGGTTTGCCCAGTTCTCTCACTGTTACCGATTGTTTCCCCGTGTCTCCTCACTGTTCCAGTTGTTGCCCAGTGTCGTCCGTCACTGTTACCGGGTTTTTGCCAGTGTCGTCTCACTGTTACCAGTTGTTTCCAGTGTCGTCCGTCCCCTGTTACCGATTGGTGCCAGTGTCCGTCAACCCGTTACCGGTTGTGCCCAGTGTCGTCCGTCACACTGTTACCGAAATTTTGCCCAGTGTCGTCAGTCCACTGTTACCGAGTTGTTGCCAGTGTCGTCTCATTGTTCCGAGTTGTTGCCAGTGTCGTCTCGTTACCGGTTGTTGCCATGTCGTCAGTCACCTGTTCCGGTTGTTGCCCAGTGTCGTCCGTCACACTGTTACCGATTGTTCTTATGTCGTCCGTACCTGTTTACCGGGGTTGTTGCCATGTCGTCACACTGTTATCGGTTGTTGTCCGTTGTCCTACACTGTTATCGGCTTTTTTTCCCCGTGTTTGTCACATTATTTTTCGGTTTTTTGCCCAGTGTCGTTAAACAATTTGTTAAACAATTAAATAATAAAATTCCCACAAAATAATTGTTTCTATCTTCTAAATTAACCAGGACCTGCCGTGCTACAAAGTTTTGCACTGTGGCTGAATCTTCCATAAAAAGAGATCGGAGCACAATGTTTACTCACCGAAGTGCAGTGATGATTGCTCAATCAATCAATGAATCAACTAATCAGTCAAAAATGTTATCTCGTCAATTATTAACCACTTTTCTATCTAAACTAAACATGTGTACTTAGTTTCACTCAGGTTGTGGTCGATTTTAAATGGCTACTATCAACTTTTCTTTTTGTGCGGGCACTGCAGACTCCAAAAAACTTATATAGACTAGGAATAAGTCAAATGCTCTCTGCAGTGTCAGCAGGTGGAACAGACACCAGAGCATATCTGCAAGACTGTCCCCTCCCGGGTGACCTGGAAGCAACATGTGGGCCCCACCAGTCGACCTGGAACTAAGCTTTGGGGAAAACCCGACAGACCTGAAGCTGACTGCCATTGTGGTCCACAGTAAATTACCATGACCAGAGATCGCTGGGAAAAAAAACTTTTCTTTTGTATTCAAAGTTAGCATACTTTTGTTTGCAATTAAGGAATGGTGGAGTTTAGGTCTGAAAAATCCCTTTTTTGTACAATTGCGAAAAGAAAAATACCCCTTGTATTGTCTTTGTGGTTGAACTTGTAAAAACAATGTTTCTACCAATTCAAACATTTGTATAAGTCACAATTGAGTCTTTTTAATCTTTTCTTCCCCCCTTAGTCATTTTTGTGCATGGAATGTCTTATAATTTTCTTACATTTCACAGCTTATTGTAGAGCTGGTATCATCATCAAATAGCTTTTTAAGCAGAACTTTGCCCTAATAATTCTTCAAAATTTCTCTCTTTCATAGCCTCTGCAGCTGTCATGTAAATCATCAGATACAACCTGAATCCACTTCTCCGTGGTCTTCTTCTTCTCCTCTTTGCCGGAAACCTCATTCCTAATGTCTTCTTCAACTCTTCGCGCTTTTAAAATCATCATCATCAGGTGCCGTCTCACATCGAAGGTTGGCTGCAATGAATCTCCAGCATCCTCTGTCTTTCCCTTGGTGTTTTCACACTGCCAGACTGTAACCTGTCCATTTCTTAAAGTTTCCCTCCCCTTATCTCTCGGGCTTCCTCTTGCTCTTCCCCCTCACTTTCCCTCTAGTAAATGTTTTATCATGGTGTCATGCCTTTTATGTGCCCAAAATACTTTACTTGTCTGAATTTATTTCTCTTAATAATTGTTTCTTCATGCCCAGTTTTCCTAAAACTTGTTTATTTGTCTGTTTTCTGTCCATGAAACTCTGCTTATTCTTCTATATATCCACATCTCAAATCATCAATTCTGTCTTCTAACTGCTTGTTCATTGTCCATGTTTCGAGTCATACATTAATATAGGATATATATAGCATTTGATCATTCTAATTTTTAGCCTGTTTGTGATTTGTTTGGATGTCAGTAACTTTCTCATACTATTGAAATTATCCTTGGCCATTCCTATTCTCTTTTTTAAATTTTAGTTATACATCTGCCATCATCTGTTATCATCTGACCGAGATAGGAGTAGCTTTTTACTTGTTGTAGTAATTCTCCATGTATTTTTTTATTCATTTTAATAAGTCTTTTAATAAGTCCAAAATAATCCAATATTTCTAGCATCAGCCAGTTTTCTTTGATTTTGAGTTCTTTCTGTATAAATTTGTTCTCTTCTCTGTCTATGATATACGGAGGACTCTTCTGTAACCTTATAATAAAAAAAAAAAAACCCCATATATTTTTCCATTACCTTGTCCAGACATGAGATAAGGACATCAATTACAACGTAGAGTTAGAAAAAAAATAATAAATACAAATATGTACACTGTTCACGCTTCTCCTACGATCCTAAAAACAGACATCTGTGCTAAAACATCTGGCTGATTAATGAAATATCTGTAAGCTGTTAAACTACATATTATAAACAACTAATTATACTACCCGGATTCCCGGGAAGGTCATATATTTCCGTATGTTTGTAAAAATTATCTTGTCTAAATCGTGACAAATTATAGACGCGGGAGATAAAATCATGATGTCGAAGAAATAGTCTGAAACGGCTGCCCTTTGACATGTAAAACGCTCTTACGTTCCCTAATTTTACACGCGTTGAAGCACACACTCCATTGTAAGTCTTTCAGAAATATGAGACTTTCATACTTAACAACAGTTAACATTTTCTAAAGTCGCACTTCTGTTTTATTCTTTTCATTTTCATTATTATCGCTCTTTGATCGTATGCTTCTAATTCGCGTTATGTGATTTCATTAACTGTTATATTTTTATATATCTTGTCGGTATGCACAAATTTATCTAAATATGATATCTAATTTAATTAATCATAACTCAAAAAATGGTGCAATTTAGAAAGCCTAAAATAGTTGTAAGAAAAAAAAAAATAACCACGAGGTATGAAAGTGTTCCTAAAATAGTTGTGTTGACCTATAAATGGACGATTACATGTGGAAACATAAACCTATCTAATGAAAATCTGGGAATAAAACGAACAACGAAATGAGTGCAACACAAAAAACCGAAAGTGGAAAAGAAGAAAACAATAAACAATATAGTGGATAAATGAGCACGTGTTGACCTAAATTACCATAAAACGCTGTACAAATTTCCGGAAATTTAAGCATTCGAGTTTTCCTGCTACAGACAAATAGGTACAAATAGGTAGCGTTTGTGTTTCAGGTATATCGTAAATAATTTCTACATAAGTTACACTTTTGTTTGTAAAGAACTGAACAAGATTGCTTGTATATTAATGCTTTTGTTTCTTGGAAATGTTATTCTCATTAAATATTAACTGTAAAAAAAAAATAAAAAAAAAAGACAAATAGGTTCAGCTATTTTGTTCTTTATATTTAAGAATGTAAGCTAAAACAGAAATGTTAGGAAAATAATGTGAACATATTAAAACTAATAACAGGTAAGGGAGAGAAGTAATAGACACTTCAGAATATAATCTTAACACTTGGAGCAGATATGTTTAACATGTGATAGTCAACGGAGCAGCACATTGTCACAACAATAGAGTCTGAAAGCAAACGAACAACAATATAGTCCACAAAAGTAAGGGCCTTAACTGGCAAGAAAAATAAGCTTGAAAATGTAATCTAGTTTTTACAGCAATGAAACTATATAAAGAATATCTTCTTCTTCTGCATCCCTGCTGAATTTCGGCGTTGAAAAACGTCTGGTATGGCGTTTCTCACTGATTTTGCGTGAAAGCCTGCTTTCGATTTGAAAAGAATATCTTCTTCTTCTTTGCGTTCGTTCTTTACGACCAATTTCAATCACTCTTTGTGATATGTTTGATCTCTGCCAAGAACGTGTATACGTTGCACATTGGTTTAGTAGGCCCCTAAGCGCATGACTTACACGTTTAGGACACATGCATCCGATTTCAGCCAAACCTCCTTAGTCGCCTCTTACGACATGCATGGCAGGCAACAGTGGTTCTATTCTTTACACCCCAAATTTAGGCCCCGTAACCACTCGGCGAAAGAATATCTAACAACAGGCTTACCCAGACAAATATGCAGGATGAATAACATAATAAGAGAAAAGAGATGGAAATGGCTTGGTGATGTTATGCGAATGAATACCGCTATACTATATATACTATTATAGCAAAAACAGCTCTCAAGTGAGCATTGGAAAGGAAAAAGTAAGAAAGACAGAAAGATCAAATCCAACATGGAGATGAATGATGGAAGACAGTCTTTTGTATCTCTTACGTGAAATACACCGTTCAGAAAGCAATGACACACTACTGAACGTATAAGTGGTACCTGAAAATCAACGCTCGTTTACTGTGATTGATGGCTACGTCCTTTAGGATATGCCACGATTGTCATTCTCCCGTGAAATACTGTACCAAATGTTACAAGAGATAGAAGACGGAAAGCCTTCACTGAAGCATCATGATCCACCAGAGATCAAGAGGATAAGTAAAAGAGTTTGAA
>JADZMA010000537.1:0-33397 GCA_020796225.1 Arion vulgaris | reverse complement strand
ATTTCTGGTTGATGTTGTGGATTCCCGCTATTACGTGAATCTGCCCCCCTCTCTCCCTTAAAGGGAATTTTAATATCAGCTGTCCATTGCTCGCCCGTTTTACAGACCCATACCTGAACTTATCCCCCGTTCATTCCCCTTACACCTGCATGCCCTGTACAAAAAAAAAACATCTTTGTCAGTTGTTTTTCCCGCTCTACCCAATCCGGCCCATCCTGTTTCTTTTCCCTAGCATACTCATTGGCCCAAAAAAACATGCGGATAAAGTCTTGATTCGGCCAAATCACCCTTTTTTGGCCGCCGATTTCCATGTGAGACTGCTCGTAGCCCATAAAACACCACTTTTTTAAAACATCACCTCCGACCTGAGCGTCCCCCGAGCCCCCATGTCGATCCCGAAATCCGTATAAATATTACATCATGCGCAGATGCGTTCTCGAAATTAATCCCTAAACCTCGCCTCCACGACAAAGGGGTTGTTTTTCTGCATTCTTTGCAATTTCATGAATACAAAAGGATGGCATTCCTGTTCACTGTCCATTCTTCCCCGGGGATCAATGTCTTAAATGCACCTGTTAAAACGTCCTCCTTGACCACCCAAAGTTTTTCCTTTTTTTAACCTATTTTTTTTTGTCTCTTTTTTCCAAGTGCAGGGATGTTGTGTCGCATTGCTCAGTATGTGTGCAGGCTCATCAGATTCTATACTCCATTTGGGTAGTCAAATGGCATCGCCCGCACGAGGGGTTCTTTAGTCACCAAATAATGCGCATAGTAAGAAAGTAATAGTAAGTAATAGTAATAAAAAGTCGAAGTAATAGCAAGTAATATAAGTAAAAAATAAATATAATTCGGAACAATAAAATAGTAAGTAATAGTAAGTAACAGTAAGAAAAGTAAGTAATAGTAAGTAATAGTATTAACAGTAAGTAATAGTAAGTTAAA
Organism: Arion vulgaris; assembly: GCA_020796225.1. NCBI lineage: Eukaryota > Metazoa > Mollusca > Gastropoda > Stylommatophora > Arionidae > Arion > Arion vulgaris. Next base: position 32,455 of record JADZMA010000537.1, on the reverse strand, counting down.
AAATAAAGTAATAGTAAGTAATGTAAGTAAGAAAAAAGTAATTAAGTAATGTAGTAAAAAGAAACATTAAGGAAGAAAGTAAAAAAAGTTAAAATGAAGTGAAATTTAAAGTAAAAAATATAAGAAGAATATAAAATAAAAGAATAGTAATAAAGTAAGTAAAAACAGTAAGTAAAGTAAGTAAAGTAAGTAATAGTAAGTAAAACAAGAACAGAAGAATAGTAAGTAATAGTAAAAAATAAAAAATAGTAAGTAAAAAGTAAGAAAAAGAAAAGTAATAATAAGTAATAGTAAGTAATAGAAGTAGTAACAGTAAAAAAGTAAGTAATAGTAAGTAATATAAATAGTAATAATATAATAATAGTAAGTAATAGTAAAAGAAGTAATAAAAGTAACAGTAAGAATAGTAAGTAATAGTAAGTAATAGTAAGTAATGAAGTAAGAATAAAGTAAAATAGTAAGAGCAGTAAGTAATAGTAAGAATAGTAAGAAAAGAAAGTAACAGAAAGTAACGTAAGAAAGAATAATAAAGTAATATAATAGTAAGTAAATATAATATAAGAGAGTAAAGAAAAGTAAAGTAAGAGCAGGAATTTAAAAGTAACAGTAAGAAACGAATAAGAAAGTAAAGTAAGTAAGAATAGTAATAAAGTGCTATCGCTCTAATTGATGGTATTAACTCCCCCTGGGGGCCCCAAAGAACAAAGAATTTAACACTGCGACCTCAAGGCACCATAAGAGGCGATGTGGACCTAGGAAAGCTATTGTAAATAAAAAACATCCCCGAAATCGGATATCGTTTTACATAGGTGGCCAAAAGCGAATCGCTCTTGGCTCAGATCACATACAAATCACCAGAGTGGTTAACAAAAAGGTCGATATTGGGCGTTCGAAAAGAAAAATATTTCTTTTTTTCAAAAAAAAACAAACTATTGCCCAAAAAATCCCCAAAGTTCCCATTACAAACTTTGTCCAAAAAATCCCCCAAAAATTCCCATTACAAACTTTGTCCAAAACCACCAAAATTCCCCTTTGCTCTGCCCCCCTTTAAGTTCGCCATACATCCTGTTTTGTGATGCTTTTTCAGGGATTCGAGAACGTGATCGACCCATCTCATTTGGGGCCCTTTTGAAAAGGGGGTTGACGCGAGATCTTTCTCGTGTGGGAAAAATTCCTGTCGGAATTTTTTCCTGCCAGTTTTTTTTTTAGTATTCTGCGTAGACAGCTGGTGGGAAGTGGGTTTTAAATTTTTTTGCGTCTGCTATACACTGTCCATGTCTCGCTTGCACCAGTGGTGCCTTCCTGGTAAACTTTCGCCGGGGGTACGCTTATCCCCCGCCCCCCACGGGGACACTAATCTTCCAAAACAGCCGGCTTTGGGTATCCTATTGACCTCAGAATCTATGTTTCCCGTCATTTTGGATGGGGGGTAAACCGTAAAAACCCTTCTTTTTCGGGCAAATGTTCGATAATGTGAGTGTATTTCATTTTTTTTTTCATTTTACCTTTTTGTCGGATAACCTATATCTCTAAATTTTTATATTTCCTGGTAAAACGAAACACATTCAAAAATACGATGATCGGTCACACCGGCTTTTTTTCTGAATTGAACCGTAATGTAGTTTCTCGTTTTTGATAAATTTTGTGATATTCATATGATATGTATTTGTTAACATTCATTTCATGCACTACAAAAATATATATGTTCTACAAATACGTTCACGATCACAATCCCATAGTTAATAATTTTTCATTTTTTTCCCATAGATTAACATCAAGTTTAATGGGAACTGCATATATATTATGGTAATTCAGAAAAAGAAATTAAGTCAATAATTGAAATGGCCCCACTGTGACTGCTACGTCACCACAAATGAAATTTCAAAAGTAACAGTATACAATGGACACAAGAAAACAATGTTGAACTACATTTTACAACCTCCCTATCGTGTCAAACCAGTAACGAATGAGAAAATAAGAATACAAACGACAGCGAGGAAATGTTTACGACAGATTCTAAATGTAACAAGAAGAGATAAAATTGGGCCACGAAATCAGAAGAAAAGGACATCCTTGCTGGTGCTACATTATATTGGTTGTGGTTACTAAACACGTCATTCCCCGGGCAGACCCATAGGTGCTCAGTCTCCCCAACATATATCAAACATGCATACTGATGGTTCCCGTGGCTTGCTGGTTTAAACCACGAGCCTTCTCTATAGGGCCAATTCGCTACCTTTTTAATGGCGGCGACCTGAGGGCAAAATACATGAGGCAGTGTTCAACAATTTTCAAAGGTTATTATTCTCCTGTATTACTACTATTGGATTAGTTAGTCTGTTATTATTGTATAATTATAATTAAATAGTTATAATTTAATAATTATCTTCCTTAACAACCAAATAACGAATGTAATTATATATGTATAATATAAGTTAATTTAACAAGTACCTTCTTAAAGTAAACATAACTGTTGTCAGTGTTGTAAACATAACAAAATAACGATGCCTAGCTGGGTAAGTAATTTTACAAAATGTAGATCAAATTACGATTATAATTATATGTGTATAATTTAAATATTACCTTCTTTAATAAACATAACAATGCCTAGAAGTGTTGTGACCGAAATGTAGACAAGGAACATATTCTATTGTAAAATTTTTGGAAAGCACCAGCTATAGGACTCAGTATTAAAAGATCAAGACATGTCTTTTACTGTTCACCAAAAGGGAAGTTTCCCATAGATAAGTTCCTTTAACTGGCTGTCAAATAGTGGAACAATTGAGAGATGGTTTCATGTTGAAACCTCTTGTCCATGCAAATCATACACAGATTTAAAAAGAGCACCAACTATTGACTATTACATGACAATGGCACATGATAATCTGGTTAAAGCAATTAGTTTATCATCCACAACAACAAGCACTAGTTTTGTGTCAGAGAAAACACTCACCATAAGTAGATTGTCATACAAATTGTAATTACCAGTTACATGAAATTCTCATTAGTACTGTATGTGTCTGCGGAGCTCAAAATATAAATATTTTATTGTCTGCGGTTCCAACATTTTCCTCAACAATGATATAAAAATCAGGAATGTTCAATGCAATGTTCAGCAAGCTGCTTCTTCACAAAAAATGAAAGGAGCAAAATTCAGTAGTAGATAAATATATTTTGGGAATACTGTTTGGTTTTGTGCTAATCAAGTTGTGGTGATTCAGATGGGTGGGGAAATTTTTGTTAAAGCTGACTGAATTATAATGGAGGGTAATTGATTGGCACAGCATTTTTTTCCCCTTTTTATCCTGTATCACTAGTGATCTCCTTTCGATATAATGTATCACAAGTTGTCATGGATATTTATCTCATTCGACATAATGTATCAAAAATTGTCACATAGACTTGATCTCCTTCGACATAATGTAGTAAAAGTTGGTATGTAGACTATTGATCTCATTCGACATAATATATCAAAAGTTGGTATGTAGACTACTGATCTCATTCGACATAATGTAATAAAAGTTGTCATGTAGACTATTGATCTCATTCGACATAATGTAATAAAAGTTGGTATGTGACTATTGATCTCCTTCAACATAATGTATCAAAAGTTGTCATGTAGACTATTGATCTCATTCGACATAATGTAGTAAAGTTGGTATGTAGATTATTGATCTCCTTGACATAATGTAATAAAAGTTGGTATGTAGACTATTGATCTCCTTCGCAAAAGAACAAAAGTTGTCATGTAGACTATTGATCTCATTCGACATAATATATCAAAAATTGTCATGTAGACTATTGATCTCATTCGACATAATGTAATAAAGTTGGTATGTAGACTATTGATCTCCTTCGACATAAATGTATCAAAAGTTGTCATGTAGACTATTGATCTCATTCGACATAATGTAATAAAAGTTGGTATGTAGACTATTGATCTCATTCGACATAATGTAATAAAAGTTGGTATTTAGACTATTGATCTCATTCGACATAATGTAATAAAAGTTGGTATGTAGACTATTGATCTCCTTCAACATAATGTATCAAAAGTTGTCATGTAGACTATTGATCTCATTCGACATAATGTAATAAAAGTTGGTATGTAGACTATTGATCTCCTTCAACATAATGTATCAAAAGTTGTCATGTAGACTATTATCTCATTGACATAATGTAATAAAAGTTGGTATGGGAAATATCGATCTCCTTCGACATAATGTAACAAAAATGGTGTTTCATTTAACTACACACATTTAATAGATAGGGGTGGACTGGAAGTACCCATGAAGATCTCACTGTTCTCTGCTTCATATCATATCTAGTTGTTCAAAGCTGATATCATCTGAATATGAAGATAAGTTCTTGGCCACGACAAACCAGAAGGAGATTGTCATACAAATTGTAACTGCCAGCCCACTTAAAATTCTCATTAGACATACTGCATGTGTCTGCGAAGATAAAAATAAAGAAATACTTTATTGTCCCCTGTTCCAACATTTGCCAACATTTTCCTCAACAATTATAGAAAAATAAGGAATGATCAATGCAATGTTCAGCAGGCTGCTTCTTCACAAAAAAGGAAAGTAGCAAAATTCAGTAGTAGATAAATATATTTGTTTAATACTATTTAGTTTATGTGCTAATCAAGCTGTGGTGATGTGCAAACTTGTGACGCTTATTCTGGATTACTGATAAGTGATGTTAGTTTATGTGCTAATCAAGCTGTGTGATGTCAAACTTGTGACTGACTTATTCATGGATAACTGATGAGAGACTACCATAAGCTGATGTAAGTACACTAGTATTCATATATAAATTACTCTAAGTATTCTATATAAAATTAAACTAAAAATGGTATGTGAAACACAACTATAGCTACTCATCTAAAACTTCTTCTTAATAAAACATGCATCCAACAACCGTTTCTAACATCTGCAAGATGTATTGTCTGAAACAGCGTTTTCCAATGGGAACAGTCAATAGTTAGTCTGTGAGAATACACCGCCTCAGCCTATGACGTCACATGGCAATATTGCAGTCCGCGCTGAGGCCAGTATTTACGATGGCCGCGGGTTTAAAATTGGATCGATTCAACATCTATTTTAATGTCCTCATCCACCAGACAGTCACGAAGAGACCGAAGAACATCCCTTTTACATCTTCAACTAGCCAACAATTGATGCCGTTGATGCAAGCCTGTCTCATTACGTAAAAAACCCCATGCCGGAAGGGATATCACATAAACCACTGGAGGTTGAAACTTCTATAGACGAAATCCACTCATACCGAAACCTGCCCTTCTGGATCTTGTGAAACTTCGACTGAGAGTCAGATACAACAACGGGCCCCCGTAAATGAAGTCACAGAGAGCCAATGGGAAACAGCAGTAACGGTCTCAACCTCTATCCTCATACTAGAAGTAGTTGTCCTGTACGCTCCACTTCGTTCTGCAACAACCCCCTTGCCATTAGCCAAGAAACCCCAGCCGGACTTCTCACCACGATGAACCGACCCATCGGTATATACAACAACATCATCATCCTTGCATTATCTTCTATCAGCTGCTTAACTGCGAGATCAGCCTTCATGCTGCCCCAATCTATACATTCTCTTCCCAGAGTAATGATAACGTTAAGATAGTTGGTCATGCTACCATCTGTTGAGATCCATTCTTCCCCTTTTGGTAGAGTCGCAGCCGTGGTCCTTCCTTCCTTTCGTTCGCTTGAAATATGTCTATATATTCAATGTTGTCTCTTGTATGAACTTCATTGTCTTTGTAGCTCACACAGAGGTCCGTGTAGTTTTATGTCGAGTGTTGTTTCGTTAGGCCAGCGAGTTTGCCTCAGTGTATCATATTTGGGGCAGTCTTGAAGTATGTACTCTGCAGTCTGGTTTGCCTGTCCACATGTACACATGGCTGAATTACCAATCTTGAATTTTGTATACATGTGGCTGCGGAGCCGATTGTGTCCTGTTCTAAGGCGCAGAATCACAACTTGTTCCAATCTGCTCATATTATAGTAATCGTCTTGCGTTGGTATTTGTGGCTTTCTCATTGATTTAATCATCCTTTTCTTTTGGTGGTAGGTAACTGGCACATCCGGCTGATCTCCTGCAGCACCTTCCTTGGCCAATCGGTCTGCTGTTTCATTTCCTGGTATTCCACAGTGAGAGGGTATCCACTGCAAGACGACCCTGCGATGCTTGGACAATTTAGACAGTAGGGTCTGTAGACCTGGCAATTTTCTGGACTGAAGTGCTTGAAGTGCTGATTTTGCATCAGTCAAAAAATACAACAGGTTGAGGATCGGGTCTGGTATTCAACAGTTTTCAGTTGCCACCTTGATTGCCTGAATTTGCCATCATAGTTGTGACAGAATTTCCCCGTTGGCACTTTAATCGCATCTCTAGCGTTGTTTGGGTATTCTATGTACACTCCTGCTCCTCCATTCTTCACTGATTTTCTGCTGACCCTCCGTGTATACCGGACCCAGAGGTCATGTGGGTATTCTTCATCAAGTAAACTAAGAGTGACTGTCTTGCGTTGTATGCTGTTCTGCTCATTCTTGTCGAATATTCCTTTCACTTCTGTCTGGATACATACTTCTGGTTCAGTCTCCTCTCTCCAAGGGTTTGCTCTGGCACAGACTTTAGGGGAATGCCAACTTTGGTAGGTCTGAGGTTTGCCTATTCAGTCTTTTGGCCTGATGAATAAAGCTGCTTCTTTTCACGCCCCAATGCTAGATTTTGGAATCTGTTTTCCATTGGGTGGCTTGGCATACTCAGAAACTTTTCTGCCAGCTCATCACTTTTGTGTCTCTGCGTTCTCTCAGTGCTTGTATTCCCCCTACTCTTTCCATCTCCACTATTGGTGTTGTTTTCATTGCTCTGTGATGACGAAGCGCCTGGTTTTGCACCTTATCCAGTTCTCTAATGTGGTATTTGATGCTGGACACATCAGCTGACCCATATTCCAGGTGTGGTCGTATGCCCTGCTGATAAATATTTTTAAGTATTTTTGACTGCACCCATGTGGTTCCATAATTTTCTCATGATGGCTAACTTCCTCCTGGCCTTTGCTGCTGCTTTGTTGATGTGCTGCTTCCACGTCAGTCTATCATCAATGTAACTCCGAGATGGTGGGTTGCTTGTCTTCTCTTAGCATTCTCCATTTATTTTAATGGTACCAGCTTTTGTTTGGGAGAGAGAGTAAAGAGTGTAGTGCTGCACTTATCTGTGTTGATGCTGACACACCATCTGTTTGCCCATGAGGTTAAAGCATCTACAGCTCTTTGTATCAATTTGGTGGCCACTGTTGCATACTCATTTGTGACCATATTGCCAGATTATCAGCGTACATTCAACTTTTACTCCCTGTGTAACTCAGCAACCAGGTCGTTGATGAAAATCAAGAAGAGTGTGGGGACAATACTCTCCTTGAGGACGCCATGACGCAGTAGAACTTTTTACTCTTGAGTCCATCTAGATGCACTCTGGCTTTTCTGTTATGTAAGTATGCTTTATCCATCTGTACATCCTACCCTTTATTCTACTATTTCTCAGTTTCTTCAGCAGTCCTTCTTTCTAAACCTTGTCAAAGGCTTTCCTTAGGTCTATCCATGTCGCTAGTACCAGTTTCTTATCTTGGAACGCGTCCTCAATCTCCTGAAGAAGGTACATTGCTTGGTCTTCAGTGAGTAGCACTGCCTGAAACATGCCTGCTGTGACACAAGAATGTTTTCACTTTCAAGATACCACTGCAGTCAGAGATTGATTATACGTTCCATTGTTTTGCAGAGACAACTTGTAAGACTGATCGGTCGTAGCTGGAGCAGAAGAACAATCTTTTCCAGGTTTCGAGGCAGTATCATTATTGCTTCTCTCCAGGTCTGTAGAACTTGACCCAAGATCCAACAATTATTGTAAATCTGCAGTAACTTTGTTTTTGCTGCAGTTCCTAAGTTCTTAATCATCTCATTGGACACTCCATCAGCTCCTTGTGATTTTCTCATTTTTAATTTGGATATTGCTAGTTCCAGTTCTTTAAATGTGATTGGGGTCTTCATCACTTCAGGTATTGTTTCGTCTTGCTCTACATTTGCTCTTTTCACGAATCTCTCGCTGTTTCATTGTACTAATTTCAATATTGCTGTCTTTAGCAAAGGAGTCTGCAAAATGATCAGCTGCCTGTTTTCCTGTGAGGATGTTTCCATCTTTGTTTAATGCAATCTTTGGATTTCTCCTTGTACCTTCATCATTAAGTTGTTTTACCAGCTTCCACAGCTTCCTGGCATCTCTTTCAAAGTTTAAGGACTCTGTTTTTTCCCTTTCCCGCTCCTCCCCTGCCTGCAGCTTGGCCCTTTGAAATATAGCCTTGGCATGCTGATATTTGTTGTGGTGTTCTTGGCATGGAGTGGTCTCTGCCTGCTTTCGTAAAATTTCTACATTATTGTGCAGTAGTTCCAATTCACTGCTCCAGTAAGGCGTAGTGCTTTCAGGCCCCTCTAGGAATTGTTTGCAGGCAGCCTGTTTTATGCATCGGCTGAACTCATCAACTACCTTGTTGATGTCCTTGTCAGTAGATAGACCTAGTGTCAGTATACTGGTGCGATGCTTATACATTGTCAATCTGCCTTCTTGTAATTCCACCTAGATAGAGTGCTGCTCTCCCCGATGGGTTGATTTTCAGCAGTGAAAATACTGGCCGATGGTCGCTGCCTCCTAGCTGTTTCCCAACAACACGTGTAATGTTCCATTCCAGGTCTGAGGAGTGGAATGCCAAGTCTGGCGTAGAGGTGGTGTGCCATGATCTGGAGTAGAAGGTTGGCTGATCTTTGAGCTGATTGACAGATTAGTTGTTGTCATCCTGCCAGTTTTCAAGCTCCTGCCCTACTGTCCATGTGGTCATACCCCAGCTCTGTGAGTGGCTATTGAAGTCCCCGCACACTATGAGTCTTTCCTTTGTTGGAATTGTGACCAGTGCCAGTGGGCGGTCACTTGGACAGTAGTAGTTGATTAAGTGAAACTCTGTACATGCCATCCTAAGATGCAGCATCTGATATTCTGCACCCTCCATGTAGTCCTCAAACTGACATGTGGTGATGTTATTTCTCACAAGTATCAGTACTCCACCCTTTCTTCTATTTTTTCGGTCTGATCGGTGCTACTGGAAGCCTCTGACTTTGAAGGCTACCTGTCATAGTCCCCTCCCCCAGGTGACAGCGGAGGAATGGACAGTTAGCCAGATAGTTAGTGTAGTATGTAATTAGATATTTAATAGTTGAGACTATGTTTGCACTCTCTAAGCAGAGGCGCAACACTAACAACGAGACATTCTTGACGTAATAAAAACTACGTAGTTGTGTAGCGACAGAGTTAGTAATGAATTAGTAAACAAAGAGAGACGATATCTATTTTGGATCGAATGGACGTGTTTTGTCCAGAGGTTAAATAAAACCAAAAGAAACCTACCAGTGTTTTGTACTTTGTATCATCTATGTATATCACTAGTTAACATCAACATCACCAAATATAACGAGGTTGAATTACCACTGCCGGTAAAATCAATAACAATATAAAACATGAAGGAACGTACTCAGGAATTATGAGTAAACACAGACGGCCATGTACTCAGTAATTATCCTGGCGAGCCAGTGTCATGCTTACAGGCAATCATGGAAAGCCATGCAAAGGGGTTTAGCAATGACAACCCCGAAGAAGCCATAACTGTAGCAGCATCCGGACCAGAGTAATCCTCGGGTACTGTTACACCACCGCCATCCTGACACCCATCTCAACAGGGAGGCCGACGACGCCCTACAACAAGTGGTGTCAGAAGAAAAACAAGACCTGCCCGCTAGGTACGTTCGAGGACCAGAAGCAATGTGAGTCTGGTGTTGATTGTATGTTTTTTTATATATTTCATCTACACCTGCTACAACTTCCACGGATCTCGTTTTCTAATGATGATTGTCCTCGTATACTGATGTGGATGATATTGATTTCACATGATCCTCTTTTCGCCTTTCTGACTGGCATATAGATGGCTATGTTTTTTTCGCATTCCTGGTCAGGATTGTATTTCAAACGACCATTTCTTCAATCAAGTTAGAGACCTAGAGCCAGCCCTTTGCTTGTCATTCGTTACATTTGGGTGACCGGTGTGGTGTGCTGCCCCGGTCAGAAACCTGCATTTCAAGTTCGGCGCTAACAGTTCTTCAATCAACCTTGGATCCCCATGCGCTATCTTAACCTGGCCTGGTATGCAATAATTACGTAAAACAAGTTCACTATTGGATTATACAAAACTATTGAACGGTTGAGGATGATGTCTCGGGATGATGTGCTGTATACATGCCTATCTGCATGGAACACCTGTGCTTATGTTTTTAATAGTGTGAGTAATTATTTCTACATCATTTTGATACACTATGCTTGCTCGATATGCTAATCACAATTTTAGTGTGTACAGCCATTCCTGTTTGTACAGGGTTTTTTTACCATCTGGTTTGCTAATTATTTTTCAGGGCATATATTTCTAACCACTATACTCTTTGTCGTTAAAATTTGTATACTATATATTTTGAAATATCACAATGGTATGCTATATGTTCTGATCGCCATTGCGTAATATTTATCATGTCTCATGGGGCACACGAGTGTCAAAACCTGTGAAGATGTGGTGGTCGATGTGGCGCCTTCGGAACCGGTGGTTCCCTTGCTACTTGTTGGAGACTCCGGCGCAGGTTCGCGATGTGCGGCCTGGCGTTTCGGCGCAGTCTCCTTACGGCCTCCAGGATCCTTCCCCGTCCGCCCGTCGCAACAGTGCGGACATTCGGAGGTCGCGATGGTCCTTCAGTGGAGGAATTTAACAGGAGATTCAAGATGTATTGGAGGCTTTATGGACTCGAGGGCCGAGATAAAATTGACGTGCTCCTGGCTCACGTATCTGAGTCTATTCGCAGCGAACTAAATATACAGATGTTCTCTGTGCAGGACCCGGAACAATTGTTGGTTGGGCTCATGGGTGTGTATGGTGACAGTCGGTCATCCGCGATCTCCTTTCCCATTCTATCGCTCGTTTCAGCGATCCGGGAGTCTTGTCTTGATTTTTCCCATTGACTGGCAGATCTATTTACCAAGGTCACAGCGGCTCAGGCTCGGGAGGAGTCTGCCATAATGGACACACGTGTCCTGCGAGATCATTTTATAGCGTCCATGAGTAATCGCTTATGCGCTAATACATTGATGGAAAGGGTGGCGGGGCACCTGCAACCACCTTCCTACATTGCCGCGATGCTGCCTTGCGGTGGGAATCTAATCCCATCCCGTGCCGGACCCCGGGCCATCAATGGATTAGGTCGTCGTGTGCATGACCTGGCATCCAGAGCGGCAGAACGCTACTCTGAGGCACACCATGTCCCTGCCAGAACCTTCTCTTCCACACATCAGTCGGAGCGAGATTGGTTTTGTTCACATAATCGACCACGTGGTTGCAAGTTGCGCGGTAACAGAGGGCATGTGGGGTTTGATTGTGATTTTTCTTCTGTCCACAGCCAGCACAATGGGGGGCGCGCACATCCCTTGGTGCCCGGGTTTATAGCCCCCGAACACCAGATTCCCCATGGATCTGATCGCAGTGGTCATGGACTGGGTGATGAGCAATATTTCTTGGAAAATTCGGAGGGCATATGCCGTCAATACGAACGATCATATGGTAGTATCAGAAGAAGCCGGGTTAAAGTACCCTGCCGAATTTTTTTACTAGATTTTCCATCTGTGGGAGAAAATTTTCAAGAAAATCCAATATAGTTGCAGTCACCAATGGTTTAGCAGCAGAGCCGAGTTGGCTACATTTTTCCTGTGTGGAAGGGTCGATTATCAAGATAGCGATAAATTAGAATCCGTTGTGGACTGGTCCAATGATGAGTCCATTGTTTTGGTATCATCCATTGATGTGTCATGTGTAGAGCCGAATTTATTGCTACATTTTTCCTGTGTAGAGGCGGTTGATTCTCAAGTTAGCCATACATTAGAATCCGTTGTCGAGTGGTTTGATGGTGACCCTAATGCTCTCAATACTCTCCTTTGTAGCAGAAGAGAGTATTCGAGACAAACATAACCATCCATCATTCGTTTGTGAGACGAGTGGTCGGCAGGCTATCAGACAGAACAACCCCTGTGTACCTGAGGATGGGGATCATAAAAAGAAAGATTGCGACATGAAGGATTCCGTCGTTAGTAGTTCAAGTGAGGAGCCGATGATAGATCAGAGTTCTCAATCGCCACTATCTTAAACGTCCCTCTGTGACAACAAACAGCACGTAAGACAATTTATTTATGCAAATCTCCAGCGATCAGAATTAAGGCATAATGAAATATATACACAACCTCATGGAACAGTAGATCAGAGTTGAAGAGTGGGAAATCAACTCATGCGAGTTCTGAGATTTACTCAATTAGGGTTTACTAAAACAAACAATGTTAAAGCAACCGAGAAACGGCAGGGATGTAACAAAATGATACGTGTTAAGTCAAAGAAATTTAAACACGCATTGAATGGACCAAATAGAATGGTTAAACGAAAAGTTGCTGACCGTAGTGGTCGGTATGGTGGAAATAAGGCGAAAGCGAGATGGCCTAGGCCCCATCTGGGGAGGAGATACCAGGATATTTTAAAACAGGAACAGTTTCGAGATCAACAGTCGAATAAATTAAAAATCGAAATAGGGGGAAGACTGCAGTAAAACTTGGTAAATAGTGAAACACGTACAAACAAAGTACTATAGTTTTACAAAAAACAGAAACAGTGACGATAACAGCAACGTTTCGACCAACAAGGCCTTTATCAAGCAAACGAACAAACAGGGTGACAAATTAAAATGAAACACAAATGGACGACCAAATACAACCGTATCTAAGGAAAAGCTGGAATAAAAACCAAATAAATTAACAGTGTCTCATTTTGGGGACACGTCAACAACGACACAGGTAGTTGTGGTCACTAGGATTGAACCCAGCCAGGAAGCAATAATTATTTCAGGACCCAGTGTATTGCTGAGGTGCATACAGAATATAATAGTCCCCCTGTAGGCAATGGAGATAATGGGACCAGTGTAAATCAAGGTAACTCACTACATGTCAATTCACGAATGTATGGGACAGACGTTAAGTCAGAATATGAGCGAAATATGAATTGCAACGCAAATTGTAATTTTCAAACCGAGTCCAAATCAGATCCAGTGCGCATTGATGCTGATGTGCAAAAGCGTGTACAACGTCAAGTTTTTCTTGGTCGGGTGGACAATGCGTTGTTCCATAAGCAGGCATGCGTCGTTTCCCACGCTAGTGCTATACGATGGAATACTTTAAGGGTGATTGCGTTCTTGATGCTATTTCTTAGCGCTGGTGCCCTATGTTTACCTCCGCATTGTTTGCTGGGGTTGAGTCTTTCCTTTTGCGGGCCAGGGTTTGGTCCTGGTTTGATCTATTTATTGCGTGAAGCCTACGTTTCCCTCGATAAATTACTTCGTGGCGGACATAGTGGGGATGGTACACGTAATACTATTAACATTGCTCCCAGGGGTGGGCCCTGGGAAGGATATGTGATCATGATGAGGACAACCATGATTTATGTGGGTTGTACAAACCCACGGGAACTCGTGATTTAGACATACAAGGCTTGCTGTCGAGGATAATGTTAAACCAGGCGAGGATAATTGTGTTTTGGACAAGTCCCCGGATATGAGAATATGGCTGTATTACCTCCAGGTATTGAGGTTATCCCATTTTATTGCCCGAATAAACAGATTACTTGAGAATTCTTTGAATTCCATGAGGTTTCCTTGGTTGTTTAATGATAATTTAATCCATAATTGGGTTATACAAATCGGAATATTATATATGTCCGATTCTTTTTTAGTTGTTAGTGGACACTGAAGTCTCATCGACTTCAGTTTCTGCAATGTTGACTGCAATGTAGACTATTTCAGTGCTGTTGATTTTTTTGATTAATTCCTTTCCCATGGGATTGGGGGAGGTTGATTATTGTTACCTCACGGAGGTCAGATGATGTTGTTAGACATTATCGTTGAAATTAGCGTGGATTTCATTGCTTTCTAGAACAGATAGTAATGCGATGTGGATTCTTGGATTATTTATTCCTGGGATTGGGGTTGGTTAATATTAATATATGATGTTGGTAATTAGGCATCATATATAAGTTGTTCCATATTCATTGGTCATATGTTAAATCTTAGGAGTTTATTATTTCCCTGGGTTTGGGGTTGGTTAATATTACCTCGTGGAGGACATATAACGTGAGAAGTTTAACATTATATATATGTTTTTTCCTTTTTCAATTTGTAACTTGTGTTTTTGTTTGAGATTTCAGATAGTGTGACAAGACTCTGACATGCAAGAAAGACATAGTGATAGTGACATACTGATGCAAGCTGCCATCAAACCCATACTACCTCATGTGAGAATTGGATGTCCCAGTACAGCCACCTCACATTGCCACGTGTTACGCTGTTGGGTCGCCGTCGAGTCATACGGCGCATATTTTCCAATTAATTAATGAAATGCTGATTAATTTCTATGTTACATGGTTTCAGCACACGAGCACAGAGGGTTTACTGTTGTTGTTAACCGGTCCTATGACAGTTGACGAGTCAGTTCAACGACATGTGGTGACTAGTTCCCATTTAGCTCGTTCAACTGGGTCTTCCTGAGATCCCGTCAGGATTTTCTTTTTCTTTTCGACCATGGTTGGCTGTTGTAGTTAGTTGTTGTTGAGCCACGTTAACACGTGAGGTGACTTGTTCCCTTTCAGCTCGGACAACTCTAGCCAACCCTATTGGACACTACCTGTGCGATTTCTTTTGGGGTTTCGCCGTCGGGGCGACGGCGGAGGTCTCCAGGGGTGTCATAGTCCTCCCCAGGTGGCAGCGGAGGAATGGACAGTTAGCCAGATAGTTAGTGTAGTATGTAATTAGATATTTAATAGTTTGAGACTATGTGTTGCACTCTCTAAGCAGAGGCGCAACACATAACAACGAGACATTCTTGACGTAATAAAAACTACGTAGTTGTGTAGCGACAGAGTTAGTAATGAATTAGTAAACAAAGAGAGACGATATATATTTTGAATCGAATGGACGTGTTTTGTCCAGAGGTTAAATAAAACCCATAAAAGGAAACCTACCAGTGTTTGTACTTTGTATCATCTATGTATACCACTAGTTAACATCAACATCACCAAAATATAACGAGGGTTGAATTACCACTGCCGGTAAAATCAATAACAATATAAAACATAGAAGGACACGTACTCAGGAATCATGAGTAAACACAGACGGCCATGTACTCAGTAATTATCCTGACGAGCCAGTGTCATGCTTGCAGGCAATCATGGAAAGCCATGCAAAGGGTTTAGTAATGACAACCCGAAAAGCCATAACCGTAGCAGCATCCGGACCAGAGTAATCCTCGGGTACTGTTACACCACCGCCATCCTGACACCCATCATCAACAGGAGGCCGACGACGCCCTACAACATACATCTTCATTCAGGTGGGTCTCTTGCAAACAGCATACATGTACTTGTTCTTCATTTAGGATGTTTTCAAGTTCTACTTTTGTGCTGTAGCCATCTTTTTTTGCTGTTCACACCTCAGCATTCCAGTGCATTATTTTAAGAAATTGGCCAGTTGCTCTATTCCCATGCCTCCTGGCTCCACAGGGCAAATGAGAAGGACATCCAGTAGCTGGGTTAGGCCCTTTCGAGGTAGAGGCCCGGCACTGCACCTGCCTGAGTGTCCGTCACAGGGCGAGCACCATATCTTTTAAATACATAGACATATTCATATGCGTTTATGCGTAGCAACCTGATTGCTATAGTGCGCCTCTTGGCTAGTTGCCTCCGACTCTCAACTCTTACTGCTAGAGAAGACTGTGGTCTAACTCGAGGGATAGAAAATTGTAAAGAAGTAGGAGATAAGACAAGAAAAAAGATGCCCTCCTCAAGAGAGGAGGGCTGCCATTTAACCCATAGTTGGGGGATGGGTTGGTTGCAGCCAGAGCATTTTCCACTCGCCGGTGGGTTCTGCGCTGTCACCTTATGAGGCCCCATCCTGCTCCCCGCCTTTTGGTCTGGCCTTCACCTTCAGTCTGTTCGGCTTGGTTAGACCTGCCGGAGTTAGACTCCCGCCGACATAGCCTGAAGGATCCCCAAGGCACGCAAACCCTCCAACCACGATAAGGTAGGCTAATCTGGAGGGACAGCCGTGGTAACCTGGCCAATTCAATATATTAAAAAACAACAGGTGAAATAGACTACAATATATTAAGACACAACAGGTGAAATAGACTACAATATATTAAGAAACAACAGGTGAAGTGGTTCGGAAACGCATCAAGGTTACCACGAGACGGTCTCCCCAAAAAGATCACTAGCACTCAGATACAACGGCAACAGACCCAGAGGACTACAACGTAAACGATGGATCGACTGAATATCCGAGGCACTAAATTCCGCGGCACTAAATTCCACTTGTACAAAGCGCGGAGGCTCGTTCCAGGTGCCCCTTTTTCAACCTAACGCTGAAAAGCAAAACATGGATAGATAATAGATAAAACATCGGTATTTCTGTTAAAATTACCTGTGAACTCCGATAACATACGGCCGGTGGACTCAGGTAAAAACTCTTGACAATCAGACCACAATCGTCGTGTGACTTTGCGTTTCAGTATTATTAGATAAAGACAAATTCATTTTTAAAACAACGCAACATGCTAAATCAAGGTTATATAATGTTACAAATTCAGATTAACGCTTAGGGAATATCAGTATTGTTAATATTTTTCATCAATAAATTACCATGGACTAGTAGAATTTTGTAAAACTGCAGAAAACTTTAGTGTCCTTTCAAACACTAATAAAAAAAATCAGACCACGTTAAACTGAAATTCTCATTTTCCCGTCTGAGCTAATCAGTCTTATGTTGCCGGGGACTACGGATTAACCTATATAATTTGCTACTACAACATATTCACAATCGATATAATTCCCTGACAATCGACACCCTGGCAATCGACACCCTGGCAAATGGAAAGGCAACTGGAAAGGACGGCATTCCCCCTGAGTAATCAAATGTGCTAAACAATCTCTCTGACCAGTCTGCGTGAATTATTGTGCCTATGCTGGGAGGAGGGAGAAGTGCCTCATGACATGAGTAATGCAAACATCATCACCTAGTATAAAAATAAAGGTGATCGTGGTGACTGTAACAACTACTGTGGTATCTCGCTGCTCAGCATCGTGGGAGATCTTCGCACGAGTAGTACTAAAAGGCTAAAAAAGCTAGCAAACCAAGTATACCCTGAGTCACAATGTGAATTTAGATTCAACAGATCAACATGGTATTCTCCTTGAGACAACTGCTGGAGAAATGTCATGAACAAAGAATGCCACTATACATTACTAACTTCATTGATCTAACAAAAGCATTTGACCTAGCGAGCAGAGTTGGCCTCTTCAAGCTTTTGAAAAAAATCGGATGCTTCAAAAGGAAAATGATTCAACATGGCACGACTTAAGCAAGACCAAAGTCCAAGAGTCACAATCAGGAACTTCTGTTTGCCGATGATGCAGCATTAACATCACAAACAGAGGAAGGGAGGAAGGGCTACACCAACTAATGGATAAATTTGCTGCAGCATCAAATGAATTCGGCCTGACCATCAGCGGGAAGAAAACAAATATGTTCCAGGATATTAGCAGAATCCCATCTATCAAGATTGGTTATCATACGTTCGAAGTAGTCAACATCTTTGCATACATTGGCTCTGTCACCAGCAACAACCTCTCCCTCGATGATGAAATTAGTAGTCGCATTAGGAAGACCTCCACTGCTATGATTAAATTAGCAAAGCGTGTATCGGAAAACTAGGCACTCAAGAAACACCAAGACAAAAGTATATAAGGCTTGTGTTCTGCTGTATGGTAGTGAGACATGGACCACATATTCTAGACAAGAACATCGCCTCAACACCTTCCACATGCACTGCCTCAGGCGAATATACAACATCCGATGGCAAGACCACATCTCCAATATAGAAGTCATGGACAGTGCTAACATGTCTGATGTAAGATGGCTGGGGCACGTGTGCCGTATGAGCGATGATAGAATCCCAAAGAACATTCTATATGGTCAACTCGCAACTGGTACTAGACTGCATGGGCGCCCATTATTACACTTCATTGACACATGCAAGCGTGATCTAAATTCATGCGGTATAGACAAAGAACATTGGGAGCGAATGACCAAAGACAGGCAAGCATGGCGAGGCGGCTCAAAAGAAAGAATAAAAACACCATCACATGTGGAGACAAAAGAAGCGCAGAGGCATAGAGAAAATTATATGTATCAATTCCAGTCTCCAGTTTTACATGCAGCAACTGTGGCAAGGAGTACCACTAGAGAATAGGCCATTACAGCCACAAAAAACGTTGTGATTCAGCGCAGAACATACTACGTGACGCAAGACCTTTTGTGTCCTGAGACAGCGCAGAACATACTAGGTGACGCAAGACCTATTGTGTCCTGAAACAGCGCAGAACATCCTACGTGACGCAAGACCTATTGTGTCCTGAGACAAAGAGGCCAATGATGATGAGACAACATGTTCCTATGTCAGAGATAGATAATAAATATAGAGAGAGAAGCATGTCCGCCTACATGGCGGTTCCATCGTAGCACATCTATCACTCACAACCCACATGGACTTTACAATGATCAACAAATAAAAAGTGTACAGGTATTAAGAGCTTCCGAAAAACAAATAGACAAACACAGGATTCGAACCACTTACCCTCATTTCTACAACACCATCGCCTAGCCTAGCAATACGAACGTCCTTACAGACACAACCAGCGAGCCATTCTAAAAATTGACTCACGGGGAGTGTCTTTTCAGACACTTCGTTACAGCTAGACACAGAATAATCAGGTGAGTTCGATCGAATAGTGTTTGCACAAACACATGCTATAAACTTATTGTGCTTGTATATATTTGAGACGAGACAATATCATACATACACACATGTATACACATATAACAAACATGCACACATCATTCAAAGTAGCTTCAAATTTATTAAGGTGAGAAGTTTATTTGTTGATCATATTCGTTACTTCCGTTGCTTCCTCTGGGGTTCTTGCAAAAAAACTCATTGTTCTCTCATGGACTTTACTAAATTTTTTATTATAAGACATCTTCTGTATGCTCAAACGTGGCCGCTGGCTACAAAAGCCCGACTAGCTCAGACGAAATCGAAAATTCCTGTTTAATGGGACTGGTTTTGTATATGTTTGATAGAACACGCAACCTTTTTTAAATTTTACTCAATTCCATGCGTTCATTGTTATTTATTTCTGACAAATGTTCATAATACTGATATACCTTAGTTTTAAACTTAACCCTTTCGCACCGTAATTTTTTTACCTCTGGCTCATCTATACAGCGATGTGTACTGAACTATGCAGTATTCTGGCTTTGGGACATTTTTAAAATGCCTTTAGCCGGTATATCAGCTCATAAGTACCAAAAGGGTTAATTTGTAACATGATATAACCTTGATTTAGACATGTTGTATTATTTTTTACATGAGTCTATATACGAGAACGAGAATCCAATCTTTTGAAACTAAATGCTATAGAAAGATCATACGAATACCATGGACAGAAAAAAGAAAGAACACTGATGTCCTGAAAGAACTAAATGCTATAGAAAGATCATACGAATACCATGGACAGAAAAAAAGAAAGAACACTGATGTCCTGAAAGAACTAAATGCTATAGAAAGATCATACGAATACCATGGACAGAAAAAAGAAAGAACACTGATGTCCTGAAAGAACTAAATGCTACAGAAAGATCATACGAATACCATGGACAGAAAAAGAAAGAACACTGATGTCCTGAAAGAACTAAATGCTACAGAAATATCATACGAATACCATGGACAGAAAAAGAAAGAACACTGATGTCCTGAAAGAACTTAGTGCTACAGAAAGATCATACGAATACCATGGACAGAAAAAAAAGAACACTGATGTCCTGAAAGAACTAAATGCTACAGAAAGATCCTATGAATACCATGGACAGAAAAAGAAAGAACACTGATGTCCTGAAATAACTAAATGCTATAGAAAGATCATACGAATACCATGGACAGAAAAAGAAAGAACACTGATGTCCTGAAAGAACTAAATGATACAGAAAGATCCTACGAATACCATGGACAGAAAAGAAAGAACACTGATGTCCTGAAAGAACTTAGTGCTACAGAAAGATCATACGAATACCATGGACAGAAAAAGAAAGAACACTGATGTCTTGAAAGAACACTGATGTCTTGAAAGAACTAAATGGGAAAGAGAATCGGCTGATAAACAACATACTATACAGAAAAATTAGATACTTTGGTCACATCAAACGTCACGATGGCCTGGAAAAACAATACTAGAGGGCAGGGTCCCAGGACTCAGAGGCAGGCCAAGAATAAGATGGTTTCAAGATATTATAGAAACCATGAATATGACCATCGACGAAGTGGGTGAACTGGCTAGAAACAGAGTGTATTTCAGATCTGCTGCAAAGATAAAAACGTCCTATAAAGGATACGCACCTTGATGATGATGATAACAACACTGGAATGTGATCCCGCGACAGTGTGAAGTCTTAGTTTCTAGAGTTTTTACCTGAGTCCGCCGGCAGTATGTTATCGGAGGCCATGACTCATAATGGGATTACAACAGGCGTGCATGCGTTAATAGTGTGATTAGTAATAAAGAATCTTATTACTGATGTTTCTGTATAATTAAATATTGCTTCAGAGACATCTCACCAGTTTGTGATACAGTCAAGTTCTCTTTGTATTTCACCAGCTTTTTCTTCGAACGCTCCATATCGACCACTTGTTACACCACTCTATGAGATCTGTATGTGATCTGTGCCTACGAACTATTGTACGTTGTGTCAGTTATGCGTCTTCAAGTCGGCCAGCACATCCGATTTCTGCGACGCTTTTTACTTACTAGGGTAGCTTCCATAGGCCCTACTCTCATCCACAGCCAACTGTAAATAAGTTTATAGTTGGCTCTGTTTGCCTCAGTCGCATATTACAACATATTTTGTAGTTCGCAGTCATGCAATTCATAACAGAGCAACAGATTAAATGGTTTGGACACCTGACAAGAATGCCTGGTATCGCCTACCACAGAGAGCCACACAGAAAAAGTATAATGAGTACAAAGCACGAGGAAGACCACAGAAAAGATGGAGCGACGGCATCAAGAACAGCTTTACGAAAATGAATATCAACTTACAAAGTGCCATAAAACAAGCACACACAAAATCACCACGCCCCTTCCCCAACACTTCCATAAAGAAGTCAATGGTGGAAGAAGACGAAGAAGTGTTACTATTAGTTGCTTCCCTTACGGGCACTGGCAACACACGGGCGTATCTCACCAGCAATCTCATTCATGTTTTGCCCCTGTTCTATACAGCAAGAATGTCATCAACAAATTATAATGTTTTACCGTTCCCATCATGTTGTTGTTCTGTGATATTTACTGTGCATATGTTGAATAAGACTGGTGCTCTTATCACTGGTATCAATATGGTAATATTGAAAATACAGTCCCCGACTCAGATAACCAACCACCACACCAACCATACAGGCTTCACTTGAACAGTTCAGCAGATATACATCTTATGAATAGAGGGTGAACTTGGCGTTCGATAAGCTTTAGCACGAGATAGGGCCAGTGACGGCTCGTTATTAAGGGCCAGTGGGACCGGACCCAGCCAAAAATAATGTGTAACGTGTATATTTTATTTTAAAAATTATTTGTTCTTAATTATTACTTTTAACATGATACTGATTAGCTTTGAAAGTTGAATATATAACGCTAAAATATCATATGCAGTCTGAAATTCAGCATCTTTCCTCACTAATTAGTGTACTCCACGCATTTCCAGCACACAATTGTTTTAGGACCAGTAGAAATGTGGTCTTGTTAGACCGTCTCTGCACTTAGCGGCCTCTGACCTCTCTCTAAATTGGTTATTTAACACATACAATTATGCAATTTTCATTCCCTCATTAGATAAATTCTTACGCTGCCAAGCAAATTGCACAGTTAAACGGTGTTATTGCGCTAAAATTAGTCCGGGTGCGTAAATACCGAATGATATATACAAATAATAAAAAATAATATAAAAAAGTAACTAACCATTATAGAACGTTTAGGTAATCGTCCGTTCCATCGATATGCATCTGAGTACGACAATATACGTTTAGACAAATTGACAAGTTGTAACCTAAATATTAAGGTAAAGACGTGACTTATTCCTCTCCGCTCCTCATGGAGCATAGGGCCTCAACAGTTGTTCGCCACTTTTCCAGGTCTCTGGTTGTTTTCTTTACGGTCTCACAGGATAGTCGAGCACTCTTTAGTTCCCCAAGAAGACTTCGTTTCCAGATCTGTTTAAGGCATCCTCTTTTTCGTTTTTCTTTCGGGTTCCACTCAAATACTTGTCTAGTGAAACTCGACTGTTTCTTCCCTAGGGTATGCCCGACCCATCGCTATTTTCTCCTCTTGACCTGGGTCATCATGGTTCCTGTCCGGTTCTTATCCACATGTCTATGATTGCAACTATATCACACCATCTCAGTCAAGAATCACCGAAGACATCCGTTGACAAGGACTGAATTTAACTTGGTGACTCGTCATTTATTCTAATAAAGAGTGGAGGATAACTTCTCGAAATAGACAAATAATAGTAAATACTAAAGTATAACCTAGCCTAAAACCCTGATTCTTTCCGAATGATTTTGTCTGGCCTAACCAATAAAATGATTCAAGCCACCACTGCGTACGGCACTCTGTTGTATTCGTCTTCAAATCCCCGTCCTCCAAGACCGCCACCACTTCACATGTTTCGATACCTGCATAGGAACCATCGAAGACATCATAGGCAAAGAACCGCAGTGTTACACCATGTTTCCTTCCCAGTCTTCTCCATTTCCGTAGTAAACTATCAATGACAATTTTTTAATATTCATTTTGCTCTATCAGTGGAACATTTTCTGTGGACGCCCACGGATCCACTAAACAAGAGTGAGCGAATTCTGTATTTTGACTTTGCTAATTCGTCTATCAAAAGTTGGACTACAGATAAGCTATGAAAAAACAATTATAATGAAGACACCTATGGCAAGTAATGCCAACTGGAATCTAAAATGATAAAAATAACAGAGCAGTTCACTATTTAGGTAGAAATTTTGATTGCACAGGAAATGTTAAAAAGAAATTATGATACGTATTGGCAAAGGAACATGAGCTTTTAAAAGTCTAAATCGCCCGAGTTGTTACCTGGGCCCTAATTTGGAGTATAAAGAATAGAACCACTGTTACCTGCCACGCATGTCGTAAAGGCGACTAAGGAAGTTTGTCTGAAATCGGATGCATGCGTCCGCTAGGGAATGCTAACCCGAAACAAATGCGTGCAGAAAACGGATGCACCAAGCTGTAAGGCGCATAAATAGATGCAACGACCCCTCACATTGAGGAATGGGATAACGGATTCTACGGTCGCCAATCTGTCTCGGAGATTTAGCCACGCAGCAAAAATGTCAGACCTACCATCACGAGGGTGGTCAAATCTTACTGCGGAAGAGATCAGCACAAAGGGAAAGCAAATCATAGGAATTATATCCTACAGAACTGCCCCAGTATGCAGACTTGAGAAGAAAGAGGTGGCCCCTACATTAGCGTCCAGACAAACTGTATAATAATAATAATTCCTCTCGTACCGTTATACGTTACATAGGGCCTGCAAAGTAATTTATCCATACCGCTCTATCCTGGGCAACTCGCTCAATCTCCTCCATGGAACTGAGACCGATATTTTCTGTCTCTCTCAGCAAAGTTCTTTCAGGGTCTCCTTAGGTCGACCTCTCTTTCTTGAACCCTTTGCATCCCACTTCAATACCTGCTTTGATATTCGTTGATCATTTCTCATCAAGGTGTGCCCAACATATCTCCATCTTCTCTTTCTTATAACAGTTGTCACTAGTGGTTGACCAGACATGTCCTGATTTCATCACTTCTCCTGAATTCGTTCCATTTATATTCATTATTTTTCGCAGACATCTATTTTCAAATGCATTCAACTTGTTTTCTATATCTTTAGTCATTTTCCAACTCTCGCTGGCATATGTTAGAATTGATACAACATTTGAATTGAAAATTCGTAATTTAGTTTTAATACTATATAACTTGCAGTTCCATATTTTATTTAGACTTTTAAAAGCTGATGTTGCTTTGCCAATTCAGTATAATAATTTCTTTTTAGCATTTCCTGTGCAATCAAAATTGATACCTAAATAGGTGAACTGCTCTGTTATTTTTATCATTTTAGATTCCAGTGTGATATCTGCATTACTTGCCATAGGTGTCTTCATTATATTTGTTTTTCATAGCTTATCTGCAGTCCAACTTGTGATGCTATAGATGACAAGTTGTCTGTTTTCTTTGCATATCTTGGTTGTTTCTACTTAACAAGGCAATATCATCTGCAAAATCCAAATCTTCTAGTTGACTATTTTCTACCCAATCGATGCCAGTTTCGCCCTGCAACATTTTCGCATCACCCAGTCAATGCCACTCCAAACAATAGCGGAGATAGAATACAGCCTTGCTTTACTCCGGTTTCAACCATAAACCAGTCGGTGTGTCCACCATCAGTGCGAACTGCACACCGTGAACCATCATAGAGGCTCTTTAATGTTTATTATTTTGTCTGGTATTCCATAGCATCTCAGAATATTCCACAGAGATTCTGTGTAGACTATCAAAGGCTTTTTAAAAATCGATGAAATTTAGTATGAATGGTTGTTGCTTCTCAATATGTTCCTCCAAAATTAGTCTTAGGGTAATTATTTGTCTAAGCAGCTTCTCCCAGGTCTAAAACCAAGCTTGTTCTTCTCTCAGGTTGTGTCCTGCTCCTTTGATTCTATAGAATGATTTTGCAGAAAGTCTTGGTCATTACTGATAATAGGGTGATCCCTCTCCAGTTGTTACAATCTTTGAGATCACCTTTTTGGGGATCTTAACAATTATTCCCTTCTTCCATTGATCTGGGACAGTTTCTTCTTCCCATACTTTATTAAATAGTTCTTGCACCTGGCTAATAGTTGTATCATCAGCCGCTTTGAGCATTTCTGCAGTAATGTTGTCATCACCCACTGCTTTATTGTTTATCAAGGAATGGATTGCCTCCTTGACCTCAGCTACACTTATCATTTCTTCGTTAATTGGTAGGGGGCTGTTTCTTGCCTCTTCATCAAACTTGAGTAGTACTGGTGGATCAGGTCTATTTAATATTTCTTAAAATGTTCTGCCCATCTTTTCTTCTGCTCGGTGTCTGATGTTGGGAACTTTACCATCTTTACTCTTGATTGGGCCACCCTTGAAACAAAAGTTCCAGTAAGTTGTTTTTAGTGTTTTTGTATAGCATTTACTGTTTCCAGTCTTAGCTCCCTTTTTCCCCCTTCTTCAGCCAGTCGATTGACATATGTCTTTTATCTCTTCTAGACTCTTTCACTCCTTTGTCTTTAGTCTATATTCCTCTTTACTTGGATTTCATCTGTTGCATCCTTAGTATTAAATATCGCTAGTTTCATCTTTCTTTCTTTCTTGAATACATTTCAGGTGTCATCCCTTATCCAGGGTTTTCTGTCTTTCGTCTTTAATCCCCCTGTTTGCTCCCCCAATGTGTGTCCTTTATCTTAGTCCATTTGTCTTCATTGCTCTGTTCATTTTCACCATTGAGTAACTCGACCTATTCTTAAGTTCGAGCTGATATTCCTCTTTACCTCATTATTTTGTAGTCTTTGACTGTCTATTCGCAGTTGTTCTTATATCGTGGTTTGATAATCTGGGGCAGACGGCTGCCTTTATTAGAATCCAAATCCCAATCTAGTGAGAACGCAAAGAAAAAAAGAAAGTCTAAATAAAATATGGAACTGCAAGTTAAAAGTATTAAAACTAAATTACAATTTTCAATTCAAATATTGTATAAATTCTAACATATACCAGCGAGACTTGGAAAATGATTAAAGATATAGAAAGTTGAATGCATTTGAAAATAGATGTCTGCAAAAAATAACAAATAAAAAATGGAACGAATTCAGGGCTGAAATCAGAGAAATATCTGGTCAGCCACTAGTGACAACTGTTTAAAAAAGAGAAGATGGAGATATTTTGGACACACCTTGAGGAGAAATGATCAGCGAATATCAAAGCAGTCATTGAAGTGGGATGAAGAGGTTCAAAAAGAGAGGTCAACCTAAGGAGACCCTGAAATGAACTTTGCTGAGAGGTGCAAGAAATATCGGTCTCAGTGCCATGGGAGATTGAGCGGTTGCCCAGGATAGAATGGTATGGAGAAATTGCCCCATGTAACGTATAACGGTACGAGAGGAATTATTGTTATTATTAATTCGTCTATCTATTGCTATGGACAAATGGTAAACATCTTATCATAACGTTAGAGCTTTGCGATTACTTTGTCGAAATGTGCTGTTCTTATTTCGTGATAAACTAATTTAAACGTACTTTAAGATCAAGTCAATGTACAGGGCCCCATTGTTATATAATTTAAGATAATCAGACAATTCTAACGTTGACAAGCAGTAACTAAACTAAAACAGAGCTTTTACCAACAGCTGTGGAGGATTTCACAAATACTGATTGGTTGATAACACAGCACGTGCTGATAACGAACATGAATTAGGGTCATCGTTAAATTCAAGGTGTAAGCCAGCGTTTCCCAAAGTGGGCGGTTCCAACCCCACAGTGGGTGCTGAAGCGTTCTAGGGGGTAGTGGGGGCAGAAGAAGTGGGGGTATTCAGGCAATTAGTGACCGGTGGCTCTTAAAGAAGAAATTAATAATAAATATTTTAAAATAAATTATTTTCGTGATTTTGCGATTGAATAATCATTCTTTCTTTTCTTTTGTCCTTCTCTGCTTTTTGCCGCTAGGCGTAGCAGGTTTAACTGATGATCGGTTTCCGAGATAATGCACGCTCGGTCGCTTGATATGGTGTGGTATTGTGGAGTTTTAAGATGTCTGTAACTCCATCAACCCATTTTTTTCTTGGTCTGCCCCTTCCTCTTGATGATTCCATTTTCAGGTTGTACGCTCTTGCAACTGGTGTATTCGGGTTCATTCTGACCAAGTGGCCAAACCATTTGAGTCTGTTTTTCAATAAATCTAATAGCAGGTGTTGTTCCGACTGAATAATCATTTAAAATTTGAATTCTGCATTTAATGATCTTATGCCAGTATTACACGATCCATTTTTTCCATCAATTTTCTATTTCATGTATATAATCATTTGAAAATTGACCATGTGGGACAGAAATATATATCAATTTTCTATGTCAGAGAAAATGGATCATGTAAATATGGGGGAGGAGGCGTTGGCAAACTGTTATAATATTGAGGGGGCGTTACAAAGTTTTTGTTGAGCAAAGTGGGCGGTTGGCTGAAAAAGTTTGAGGGAAACTATGGTCTAAGCAAACTTGAAAGGCGCAGTTAGCTCACATCGTGTTTTGCAAACGAAACAAAAGACAGCTAAATTTTATTCAGACGGAAACTTTCAAAATAACAAGTAAGCTTTTTTGTTTAATTTTATTTTTCAGATAGTAAACAATAGCAATGTTATTCTTCTTTTTCTTTTTATTATTCATCAAGTAGCTTGTACATTCTGGAACTTGGTTCCCTGCAAAACTTTATATTCTGTGCAAGAATCCCGGCACCAGCAGCAGTCATTCTCAGTTCGTCAATGACATCTTGCACCCATCGTCGTCTATTTCTACCTCTCTTTCTTCTTCCAGGCACCTATCCTTCTAGAATTATCTTCTCCGGGCACTCATGTCGTTTAAAGTGTCCGAAATATTTAAAGTTTCTCGATGTTATGCTCTTTAATAGACAGCTCTCTTTAATATCAAGCTGTTGCAGAATAGAAGAATTTGTTCTTTTCTGTGTCCATGATATTCTAAGTACTCTTCTGTAACATATATTATTGTTATTATTATTATTATTACTTGCAAATAAACTAGTTGAAATACAATTGTCGACAGAAACACGCATTGAAAACATCCACCTATCCATCCAACCAACCATCCATTCATCCATTATCAATTCCACCATCCATCCACCCAATCATCTAAACATCCATTCGTCCACCCATCTATACATCTATCCATCTTTCCATCAATCCATCCATTTATCTATCTATGTATCAATATCCTTTTCGTGTCATGTTGGACACAGAAACCTACTACAATAGCTTTTATACCTGTCGTTTTGCCTTTTTTTTCTACTATATTGTTTTCCATGTCAGGTCATAAACAGAGGGAAAATGTTCGAAAAATTTTAACACAAACAGATGGCAAATGTTAGAAAAACTTTGACATAAACAGAGGGACCAATTATACAAGTTCTAAAGGATAAATCCACTAACAGCACAGTTTAAAAAAAAAAAATATCGTTACTGCCTGTAGTATAAATTTTTAGGTTAGTGTAAGACAGGTGGAGCCAGAGCCTGAGGAATTTAATGGCGCATGGCTAGTGCAGTCGCCGCGAAGCTCTTCAGGTTAGGGTTATTCATTTATGCCCATAATAGAATATTGGCCTTACCGTGAATTGAACATGGGTCTCCCGCGTGGGAGCCGCGCTCTAATCAATTCGACCAGACGCTACAGCCTGTACAGAACCAAAACAGAGAACTTGCTCGGATGTAAAGAAAGGCAGAAATTCACATGCAGTGTGTTCCATCTCACTGTAGCAGTGAAGGCAATAAATGTGTTCCTGTTTTGGCTAAAGAAAGCAGTTCTAACGAACAAAACAACAGTATTTCAAGAGGTCAATACCCGAATAATTAAAAAAAAGCTGCAGTAGACTGGAAGACAAATACTAGATATGATTTTAGAAAAGTTGTCTCCAAAGAGTTCAGCCGAACAGACCAGGCTATTATATTTCGCCTACGTACCGGATATTGCAAAACAGGCACTTACATCTCCCGAGTGGTTACCGGGGCCCAAATTTGGGGTGTAAAGAATAGAACCACTGTTACCTTCCACGCATGTCATAAGAGGCGGCTAAGGAGGTTTGGCTGAAATCGGATGCATGTGTCCTAAACGTGTAGAACTCTTATGCGTTTAGGGGCCTCCAAACCAATGTGCAACGTATACACGTTCTTGGCAAAGATCAAACATATCCCAAGAGTGATTAAAATTGGTCGTAAAGAACGAACGCAAAGAAGAAGAAGAGGAAGAGACACTTACATATACTAGAAATAAGTTAAACTAAGTAGAAATAAGTTAGCTCTTTGCCAGTGTCAACAGGCGAAACAGACACCGGAACATAGCCTGCAAGACTGTCATAATCCGGGTGAGTTGAGAAGCAACATGTGGTCATACCCATTCGACTGGAAAACTAAGCGTTAGGGAGTCCTGACAGACCTGAAGCTGACTGCCCAATTTTTGGTTCACATGGCATTAAGCGCACGACCGGTGATCATTGAAGAAGGAGAAAAAGCAAAGTTGCAAAGTTCGAGAGACCAAAAAACAACTTTAAATAACTTTGACGTAAACAGAGAAGCTATATTAGAAAAATTAGCGTAAAACAAAGTGATTATGTTAGGATAATTGCCGTATACAGAAAGATTATATTAGGGCAATAAAGTAAATATAGTGATTTTAATAACCGTAAACAGAGCAATTATGTTTGGGCAATATTGACGAAAACCGTTTTGAAAACGACTAATGTAAACAGAGTGACTATATTAGGATAATAGGGACGAAACCGCTTTTGCGAGCTTTGAGGCAAACAGGGAGCGACAATATTAAGACAACTTAACGTAAACAAAATAACACTGTTGTGAAAGATTTGACGTAAACAAAATAACACTATTGTGATTGGCTGAAATCGCATACACGTGTCCTAAACGTGTTGAAGTCTATGCGTTTAGGAGCCTACCAAACCAATGTGCAACGTATACACGCTCTTGTCAAAGATCAAACATATCACAAAGAGTGATTAAAATTGGTCGTAAAGAACGAACGCAAAGAAGAAGAAGAACACTATTGTGAAAGATTTAACGTAAACAAAATAACACTATTGTGAAAGATTTAACGTAAACAATGTGACAATATTAGATAGAGTTGCAATACGTCCTCATTTCTGCTGACACGTCTTTATTTCACAAGTAAATTTGAGCGTCAGCAAACAATTTTGGAAATTCGTAGATTTGCCCTCAATTTTACAAGTCAAGATAAAATTAACACTTGGTAGCGTTGACTAGAGTAGTGTACGATATAGATAGGTATACATATATAACGAAGATGTTGATACGGTTATACATCATGTGGTCAGCAACATTATGTGGTAACCCCATAGCAACTGCATACACTTTCTTTTTCTAACTTGGCATTCGAAACAGAATCTACAATCTTTGGTAGACTACTAGGATTAATAAGAGCAAAGAAAACATTAACTCACATTCGTGCGCTTATCTCTGTGATATAAATTGGTTAATCTGTAGAATATTATACAAATTTCCACCTGTAGCAAATTATGTTTGGCTTCTGCATTAGACTATTATACCAACTTCCACCTGTAGCAAATTATGTTTGGCTTCTGCATTAGACTATTATACCAACTTCCACCTGTAGCAAACTTTGTTTGGCTTCTGCATTAGACTATTATACCAACTTCCACCTGTAGCAAATTATGTTTGGCTTCTGCATTAGACTATTATACCAACTTCCAACTGTAGCAAACTATGTTTGGCTTCTGCATTAGACTATTATACCAACTTCCACCTGTAGCAAACTATGTTTGACTTCTGCATTAGACTATTTTACCAATTTCCAACTGTAGCAAACTGTGTTTGACTTCTGCATTAGACTATTATACCAACTTCCAACTGTAGCAAACTGTGTTTGGCTTCTGCATTAGACTATTATACCAACTTTCACCTGTAGCAAACTGTGTTTGACTTCTGCATTAGACTATTATACCAACTTCCAACTGTAGCAAACTGTGTTTGGCTTCTGCATTAGACTATTATACCAACTTTCACCTGTAGCAAACTGTGTTTGACTTCTGCATTAGACTATTATACCAACTTCCACCTGTAGAAAACTTTGTTTGGCTTCTGCATTAGACTATTATACCAATTTCCACCTGTAGCAAACTTTGTTTGGCTCTGCATAGACTATTATACCAACTTCCAACTGTAGCAAACTGTGTTTGGCTTCTGCATTAGACTATTATACCAACTTCCACCTGTAGAAACATTTGTTTGGCTTCTGCATTAGACTATTATACCAACTTTCACCTGTAGCAAACTGTGTTTGACTTCTGCATTAGACTATTATACCAACTTCCAACTGTAGCAAACTGTGTTTGGCTTCTGCATTAGACTATTATACCAACTTTCACCTGTAGCAAACTGTGTTTGACTTCTGCATTAGACTATTATACCAACTTCCACCTGTAGCAAACTTTGTTTGGCTTCTGCATTAGACTATTATACCAATTTCCACCTGTAGCAAACTTTGTTTGGCTTCTGCATTAGACTATTATACCAACTTTCACCTGTAGCAAACTGTGTTTGGCTTCTGCATTAGACTATTATACCAACTTCCAACTGTAGCAAACTGTGTTTGGCTTCTGCATTAGACTATTATACCAATTTCCACCTGTAGCAAACTTTGTTTGGCTTCTGCATTAGACTATTATACCAACTTCCAACTGTAGCAAACTGTGTTTGACTTCTGCATCCGTCTTTCTTTAATATTGAAGTACTGTGTTCCGTACTACATTCGGGATAAATGTGCACAAAAATATAAAAGTCAAGTGCCATCAAAAGAAAGTGGTGTGACTATATTGAAACCTGTAGTAATAGTCATCGCAAAGAAAGTGGTGTGACTATATTGAAACCTGTAGTAATAGTCATCGCAAAGAAAGTGGTGTGACTATTTTGAAACCTGTAGTAATAGTTAAATGTAGTCTGAAATCGTACAGATAACACAGTTCGTCTTTGCTATTCCAGCACAGAATGTTTCGTTAGAAAGACAATTTTCTGTAATCCATGCCCAGTAGACCAATGAGAGAAATCAGTGTTGATTCAGCCAAAGCAATTTTGTAAAATTTAATTTCGAACATTCCACATGCAAGTATTTTTATATGACATTTGATGCAAAAGAAAAACATTCTAGAAAAATCAAGTCATCAGAAAAATAAACATGGAACACAATTGAAATGAAATAAATACTAGGAGAAGTATCCTTATTTGGGAA
>JADZMA010000536.1:0-33422 GCA_020796225.1 Arion vulgaris | reverse complement strand
AGGGAAACCTTAAACCATTTGATTTTAAAAAAAATCTTTAAAAAGCACGTAGATACACCCAACCAGTCTACTAATACATATATATCCATGGCTTTATGGAATAATGGTCAAACATAATGAAAAGCAAATGTAAAAAACCCATTTCAGCAAAACAATAGCATTTTCTGGGAAACTAACAACTCCCAAACGCAATTCTACACCAAAGCATGTTGCACATTGATGTCAACAAATCCCC
Organism: Arion vulgaris; assembly: GCA_020796225.1. NCBI lineage: Eukaryota > Metazoa > Mollusca > Gastropoda > Stylommatophora > Arionidae > Arion > Arion vulgaris. The sequence continues at coordinate 33,187 of JADZMA010000536.1, read as the reverse complement.
TCTACTGCATATCGTCATCAGGGGGGACCAGAAATGGAAAAGAATTTTGGACAAAAGTGTTAACTTGAAATGTGACATAAACGTTTGTCCAAAAAATCAACTCCAAACCATTTGATTTAACACAAATGTTTAAAATGCATGTAGATACACCAACACAATCTACTAATACTTTTATTCCACTTGGCTTTATGGAATAATGGTCAAACATAATGAAAAGCAAATGTACAAAACGCTCCATTTCAAAGAAACAAGCATTTTCTGGAAAACCAGCAACTCCAAAGCAATTAACTACACCAAAACACGATTAGCACATTGATGTCATCAAATCTCTCTGCACATATCGTCATCAGGCGGACCAGAAATGAAGAAAAATTTTTGGACAAAAGTGTCAACTCATTGAAATGTGACATAAAACGTTTGTCAAAAATCAAACTCCAAACCATTTGATTTTAACACAAATGTTTAAAATGCCGTAGATACACCCACAATCTACTAATACATATATATCACTTGGCTTTATGGAATAATGGTCAAACATAATGAAATGCAAATGTACAAAACGCTCCATTTCAGCAAAAGCTTAAAGCATTTTCTGGAAAACAAGCAACTCCAAGCAATTAACTACCCAAGAATGATTAGCCATTGATGTCACAAATCTCTCTGCTGCACTATCGTCATCAGGGCAGGACCAGAAAAGGAAGAAGAATTTTTGGACAAAATGTCAACTCATTGAAATGTGACATAAAACGTTTGTCAAAAAAATCCAACTCCAAAACATTTGATTTTAACACAAATGTTTAAAATGCAAAACTACACAGTCTACTAATACATATATATCCCCCTTGGGTTTATGGAATAATGGTCAAACATAATAAATGCAAATGTACAAAAACGCTCCATTTCAGCAAAAAAAAGCATTTTCTGAAAAAGCAACCCAAACAATTACTACACCAAAGCATGATTAGCACTTGATGTCAATACAAATCTTCTACTTCACATATCGTCATCAGCAGGGCGAAATGGAAAAGAATTTTTTAACAAAAAAGTGTCCCAAATCATTGAAATGTGACATAAAACGTTTTTAAAATCCCAAATCCAAACATTTGATTTTAAGCTTCTTTTTCTGAAATGGAGCGTTTTTTTACATTTGCATTTCATTATGTTTGACCATTATTCCATAAAGCCAAGTGGATATATATTGTTAGTAGACAATGGTGGGTGTGTTACGTGCATTTAAAGATTTGTTTTAAAATCAAATAGTTTGAAGATTGATTTTTTGACAAACGACACATGTCACATTTCAATGATTGGTACTTTTATCCCAATTCTTCTTCTATTTCTGGTCCTGCCTGATGGCGATATGTGCAACAGAGGCGCTGTGGCGCATCAATGTGCTAATCATCTTTAATTATGAGTTAATGCGTTGAAATTGCTGGTTTTCCAGAAATCGCCTTTTTTTAACTCTTTTGCTGAAATGAACATTTTGCCCATTTACATTCATTATGTTGACCATTACAAAGCCAGTGAATATATATGATGTGGGCTGTGTAGATCTTTGTCTGCGTGCATTCAAACATTTGTCATTAAAATCAAATGTTTGGAGTTGTGACAAGAGCGTTTATATCACATTTCAATGAGTTGGACACTTTTTCATCCGAAAGTCTTCTTCCATTCTGGTCTGCTATTGACGATATGCAGCAAGCGTTCTTCAGTAGCATCAATGTGTAATCTTCTTTGGTATGGTTAATGCGTTTGAAGTACTAGTTTTCAGAATGCTATTAAACTTCTTTTGTTGAAGATGGAGCGTTTACTATACATTGCAACTAATGCGTGTCAAAACCAATTGAATATATATGTATTAGTAGACATGTTGATGCTATCTACGTGCATTCCTTGTTGTGTCCGTCAAAAGATGGTTTCTGAGTTCATTTTTTTGACAGAGCGTTTTATGTCGCATTTCAATGAGTTAATTTTGTCAAGAATTGCTAATACCTTTGGTCTGCTGATGACATTATGCGGCAGGAAGACGTATTGACATCAATGTAATCATTCTTTGGTATGAGTTGAGCTGCGTTTGGGTTGCTTGTTTCAGAAAGTATGCTGCTTCTTTCTGAAGTGGAGCATTTTTATTATGTTTGCATTTCGTATGTTTAGCCATTATTCCATGAAGCCAAGTGAATATATAATGTGTTATTAGACTGTGTTGGAGTGTATCTACGTGCATTTAAACATTTGTTTTAAAAAATCAGATGGTTTGGAAGTTGTTTTTGACAAACGTTTATGTCACATTTCAATGAGTTGGACACTTTTTGTCCAAAAAATTCTTCTTCCATTTCTGGTCCTGCCTGATGACGTGCCTGCAGCAGAGATTTGTATTGACATCAATGTGCTAATCATTCTTTGGTGTAGTTAATTGCGTTTGGGAGTTGCTTGTTTTCCAGAAAATGCTATTATAAATTCATTTGCTGAAATGGAGCGTTATGTACATTTGCATTTCATTATGTTTGACCATTATTCCATAAAGCCAAGTGGATATATATGTATTAGTAGACTGTATTGGGTGTATCTACGTGCATTTTAAACATTGTGTTAAAATCAAATGGTTTGGAGTTTCATTTTTAAAATGAAGATTTTTGTGTCACATTTCAATGAGTTGGACACTTTTTGTCCAAAAAATTCTTCTTCCATTTCTGGTCCTGCCTGATGACGATATATGCAGCAAGGAAATTTGTATTGACATCAATGTGCCTAATCATTCTTTGGTGTAGTTAATTGCGTTTGGGAGTTGCTTGTTTTCAGAAAATGCTTTTAAGCTTCTTTTGCTGAAATGGAGCGTTTTGTACATTTGCATTTCATTATGTTTAGCCATTGTTGCCATAAGCCAAGTGGATATATATGTATTAGTGGGCTATGTGTTGGGTGTATCTACGTGCATTTTAAACATTTGTGTTAAAATCAAATGGTTTGGGTTTGATTTTTTTGACTTGACGTTTTATGTCACATTTCAATGGAGTTGGACACTTTTTGTCCAAAGATTCGCTTCTTCCATTTCTGGTCTGCCTGATGACGATATGTACAGCGAAGTTGTGATTAATCAATGCTAATCATTCTTTGGTGTAGTTAATTGCGTTTGAAGATTGCTTGTTTCCAGAAAGATAACAACAGCTTCATTTGCTGAAATGGGCGTTTATGTACATTTGCATTTCATTATGTTTGACCATTATTCCATAGAAGCCAAGTGGATGCTGTATTGATAGACTGTATTTGGAACATCTACGTGCATTTTAAACATTTGTGTTAAAATCAAATGTTTTGGGGGTTATTTTTAAAATTTTTTTTAAAAATTTTAAAGATTGGTTTTTTTTCAAAATTTTTTCCATTTTGGTCCCGCCATCATTTGGGGGATTTGATTGCACGGAATTGTTTGGTTAGTTAATTGCTTTTTGGGGGTTTTTTTGAAAAGCAAGCTTTTTGGAAATGGGGGTTTTTTTTTGCTTTATTATGTTTGCCATTATTCCCTAAAAACCAAGGGGGAAAATTTTTTAAGTTTGGGGGTATTAGTCAAAATTTTTTTTTTTTTTTTTTTTTTTTTTTTTTTTTTTTTTTTTTTTTTTTTTTTTTTTTTTTTTTTTTTTTTTTTTTTTTTTTTTTTTTTTTTTTTTTTTTTTTTTTTTTTTTTTTTTTTTTTTTTTTTTTTTTTTTTTTTTTTTTTTTTTTTTTTTTTTTTTTTTTTTTTTTTTTTTTTTTTTTTTTTTTTTTTTTTTTTTTTTTTTTTTTTTTTTTTTTTTTTTTTTTTTTTTTTTTTTTTTTTTTTTTTTTTTTTTTTTTTTTTTTTTTTTTTTTTTTTTTTTTTTTTTTTTTTTTTTTTTTTTTTTTTTTTTTTTTTTTTTTTTTTTTTTTTTTTTTTTTTTTTTTTTTTTTTTTTTTTTTTTTTTTTTTTTTTTTTTTTTTTTTTTTTTTTTTTTTTTTTTTTTTTTTTTTTTTTTTTTTTTTTTTTTTTTTTTTTTTTTTTTTTTTTTTTTTTTTTTTTTTTTTTTTTTTTTTTTTTTTTTTTTTTTTTTTTTTTTTTTTTTTTTTTTTTTTTTTTTTTTTTTTTTTTTTTTTTTTTTTTTTTTTTTTTTTTTTTTTTTTTTTTTTTTTTTTTTTTTTTTTTTTTTTTTTTTTTTTTTTTTTTTTTTTTTTTTTTTTTTTTTTTTTTTTTTTTTTTTTTTTTTTTTTTTTTTTTTTTTTTTTTTTTTTTTTTTTTTTTTTTTTTTTTTTTTTTTTTTTTTTTTTTTTTTTTTTTTTTTTTTTTTTTTTTTTTTTTTTTTTTTTTTTTTTTTTTTTTTTTTTTTTTTTTTTTTTTTTTTTTTTTTTTTTTTTTTTTTTTTTTTTTTTTTTTTTTTTTTTTTTTTTTTTTTTTTTTTTTTTTTTTTTTTTTTTTTTTTTTTTTTTTTTTTTTTTTTTTTTTTTTTTTTTTTTTTTTTTTTTTTTTTTTTTTTTTTTTTTTTTTTTTTTTTTTTTTTTTTTTTTTTTTTTTTTTTTTTTTTTTTTTTTTTTTTTTTTTTTTTTTTTTTTTTTTTTTTTTTTTTTTTTTTTTTTTTTTTTTTTTTTTTTTTTTTTTTTTTTTTTTTTTTTTTTTTTTTTTTTTTTTTTTTTTTTTTTTTTTTTTTTTTTTTTTTTTTTTTTTTTTTTTTTTTTTTTTTTTTTTTTTTTTTTTTTTTTTTTTTTTTTTTTTTTTTTTTTTTTTTTTTTTTTTTTTTTTTTTTTTTTTTTTTTTTTTTTTTTTTTTTTTTTTTTTTTTTTTTTTTTTTTTTTTTTTTTTTTTTTTTTTTTTTTTTTTTTTTTTTTTTTTTTTTTTTTTTTTTTTTTTTTTTTTTTTTTTTTTTTTTTTTTTTTTTTTTTTTTTTTTTTTTTTTTTTTTTTTTTTTTTTTTTTTTTTTTTTTTTTTTTTTTTTTTTTTTTTTTTTTTTTTTTTTTTTTTTTTTTTTTTTTTTTTTTTTTTTTTTTTTTTTTTTTTTTTTTTTTTTTTTTTTTTTTTTTTTTTTTTTTTTTTTTTTTTTTTTTTTTTTTTTTTTTTTTTTTTTTTTTTTTTTTTTTTTTTTTTTTTTTTTTTTTTTTTTTTTTTTTTTTTTTTTTTTTTTTTTTTTTTTTTTTTTTTTTTTTTTTTTTTTTTTTTTTTTTTTTTTTTTTTTTTTTTTTTTTTTTTTTTTTTTTTTTTTTTTTTTTTTTTTTTTTTTTGGGGGGGGGGGGGGGGGGGGGGGGGGGGGGGGGGGGGGGGGGGGGGGGGGGGGGGGGGGGGGGGGGGGGGGGGGGGGGGGGGGGGGGGGGGGGGGGGGGGGGGGGGGGGGGGGGGGGGGGGGGGGGGGGGGGGGGGGGGGGGGGGGGGGGGGGGGGGGGGGGGGGGGGGGGGGGGGGGGGGGGGGGGGGGGGGGGGGGGGGGGGGGGGGGGGGGGGGGGGGGGGGGGGGGGGGGGGGGGGGGGGGGGGGGGGGGGGGGGGGGGGGGGGGGGGGGGGGGGGGGGGGGGGGGGGGGGGGGGGGGGGGGGGGGGGGGGGGGGGGGGGGGGGGGGGGGGGGGGGGGGGGGGGGGGGGGGGGGGGGGGGGGGGGGGGGGGGGGGGGGGGGGGGGGGGGGGGGGGGGGGGGGGGGGGGGGGGGGGGGGGGGGGGGGGGGGGGGGGGGGGGGGGGGGGGGGGGGGGGGGGGGGGGGGGGGGGGGGGGGGGGGGGGGGGGGGGGGGGGGGGGGGGGGGGGGGGGGGGGGGGGGGGGGGGGGGGGGGGGGGGGGGGGGGGGGGGGGGGGGGGGGGGGGGGGGGGGGGGGGGGGGGGGGGGGGGGGGGGGGGGGGTTGATTTTAAAAGTTTTATGTCATTTCAATGACACTTTTTGTCAAAATTCTTTTCCATTTCTGGTCCTGCCTAGACGATATGTGAGAGAGATTTGTATTGACATCAATGTGCTAATCTCTTTGGTGTATTAATTGCGTTTGGAGTTGCTGTTTTAGAAAATGCTTTAAGCTTCTTTGCTAATGGAGTTTTTGTACATTTGATTTCATTATGTTTGACCATTATTCCATAAAGCCAAGTGGATATATATGTATTAGTAGACTGTGTTGGGTGTATCTATGCATTTAAACTTTTGTTAAAATCGTTTGAGTTATTTTAAAACTTTATGTCATTTCAATGGTTGACACTTTTGTCAAAAATTTTCCATTTCTGGTCTGCCGATGACGATATGTGCAGCAGAGAGTTTACATCAATGTGCTAATCGTCTTTGTGTAGTTAATTGGTTTGGGAGTTGCTAGTTTTCAGAAAATGCTTGTTTTTTGTGAAATGGAGCGTTTGTACATTTGCATTTCTTTTGTTTGTTATTCCATAAAGCCAGTGGATATATATGTATTAGTAGACTGTGTTGGGTGTATCTCCGTGCATTTTAAACATTTGTGTTAAAATCAATGTTTGGATTTCTTTTACCGTTTTATGTCATTTCAATGGGACACTTTTGTCAAAATTTCTTCATTTCTGGTCCTGCCTGATGACGTGTGCAGAGAGAATTTGTATTGACACCATGTTGATGTATTAGATATCACACATCTTTTACTTGTTGGGTGTATCTACGTGCATTTTAAACATTTGTTTAAAATCAAATGGTTTGGAGTTTGATTTTGACAAACGTTTTTCCATTTCAATGGACACTTTTTGTCAAAATTCTTTTCCATTTCTGGTCCTGCCTGACGATATGTGAAGAATTTGTATGACATCAATGTGCTAATCTCTTGGTGTAAATGCGTTTGGGAGTTGCTGTTTTCAGAAATGCTTTTAAGCTTCTTTTGCTAAATGGAGCGTTTTTGTACATTGATTTCATTATGTTTGACCATTATTCCAAAAGCCAAGTGATATATATGTATTAGTAGATTTGGGGGTATCTACGTGCATTTTAAACTTTTGTTAAATCAAATGGTTTGGGTTTATTTTTACAAACGTTTTGTCACATTCAATGTTGAATTTTTGTCAAAATTTTCCATTTCTGGTCCTGCCGATGACGATATGTGCAGAGGATTTTATTGACATCAATGTGTAATCTCTTGTGTATTAATTGCGTTTGGGAGTTGCTGTTTTCGAAAATGCTTTTAAGCTTCTTTGCTGAAATGGAGCGTTTTGTACATTTGATTTCTATGTTTGATTATTCATAAGCATGGATATTATGTATTAGTAGACTTTTGGGTGTATCTCGTGCATTTAAACATTTTTTAAAATCAAATGGTTTGAGTTTTTGACAAACGTTTTTACATTTCAATGAGTTGACACTTTTGTCAAAAATCTTTTCCATTCTGTCCTGCCTGATGACGATATGTGCAGAGAGAGATTTGTATTGACATCAATGCTAATTCTTTGGTGTAGTTAATTGCGTTTGGGGTTCTGTTTCCAGAAAATGCTTAAGCTTCTTTGTGAAATGAGCGTTTTTGTACATTGCATTTCATTATGTTTGACCATTATTCCATAAAGCCAAGTGGATATATGTATTAGTAGACTGTGTTGGGTGTATCAGTCATTTAAACATTTGTTTAAATCAAATGGTTTGGAGTTATTTTTGACAACGTTTTATGTCACATTTCAATGGTTGACACTTTTGTCCAAAATTCTTTTCCATTTCTGGTCTGCCTGATGACGATATTCAGAAAGGGTTTGTATTGACAAATGTGTAATTTTTTATTAAGTTACCAAATTTTCCAAAACACAGAATCTAACTGATTTGTTGTTGGTTGTATCTACGTGCATTTTAAATTTGTGTTAAAATCAAATGGTTTGAGTTTGTTTTGACAAACGTTTTTGTCACATTTCAATGGACACTTTTGTCAAAATTCTTTTCCATTTCTGGTCCTCCTGACGATATGTGAGTAGGATTTTATTGCATCAATGTCTAATCATTCTTTTTTAATTGTTTGGGGTTGCTTGTTTCAGAAAATGCTTTTAAGCTTCTTTTGCTAAATGGAGTTTTGTACATTGTATTTCATTATGTTTGACATTATTCCAAAAAATGATATATATGTATTAGTAGACTGTGTTGGGTTACTACGCATTTAAACTTTGTGTAAATCAAATGTTTGGAGTTGATTTAAAAGTTTATTCTTTCATGAGTTGACACTTTTTGTCAAAATTCTTTTCCATTTCTGGTCCTGCCTGATGACGATATTGAGAGAGATTTGTATTGCTAATGTGCTAATCATGCTTGGTGAGTTAATTGCGTTTGGGGTTCTGTTTCCAGAAAATGCTTTTGTTCTTTTGCTGAAATGGAGCGTTTTGACATTTGCATTTCATTATGTTTACATTATTCCATAAAGCCAAGTGGATATATGTATAGTAGACTTGTGGTGTATCTCGTGCATTTTAAACATTTGTGTTAAAATCAAATGGTTTGAGTTTGATTTTTTGACAAACGTTTTATGTCACATTTCAATGAGTTGGACACTTTTGTCCAAAAATTCTTCTTCCATTTCTGGTCCTGCCTGATGACGATATGTGCAGCAGAGATTTATTGACATCAATGTGCTTCTCTTTGGTGTAGTTAATTGCGTTTGGGAGTTGCTGTTTCCAGAAAATGCTTTAGTTCTTTGCTGAAATGGAGCGTTTTGTACATTTGCATTTCATTATGTTTGACCATTATTCCATAAAGCCAAGTGGATATATATGTTTTAGTAGACTGTGTTGGGTGTATCTAGTGCATTTAAACATTGTGTTAAAATAAATGTTTGAGTTTCATTTTTGACAAACGTTTTATGTCACATTTCAATGAGTTGACACTTTTGTCAAAAATTTTTTCATTCTGGTCCTGCTGATGACGATATGTAGAGGATTTTTTGACATCAATGTGCTAATCTCTTTGGTGTAGTTAATTGCGTTTGGGGTTGTTTTCCAGAAAATGCTTTCTTCTTTGTGAAATGGAGCGTTTTGTACATTGATTTCTATGTTTGACCATTATTCCATAAACCAAGTGGATATTATTAAGTAGACTGTTTGGGTGTATCTATGCATTTAAAATTTGTGTTAAAATCAAAGTTGAGTTTATTTTGACAAACGTTTTATGTCACATTCAATAGTTGGACACTTTTGTCCAAAATTTTTTCCATTTCTGTCCTGCCTGATGACGATGTGCAGCAGAGATTTGTTTGACACCAATTGTGATGTATTAGATACTCAGCACAGTCTTGACTTTTGGGTGTATCTAATGCATTTTAAACATTTGTGTTAAAATCAAATGTTTGGAGTTGATTTTTGACAAACGTTTTATGTCATTTCAATGGACACTTTTTGTCAAAAATTCTTTCCATTTCTGGTCCGCTGATGACGATATGTGAGAAGAGATTTGTATTGACATCAATGTCTAACTCTTTGGTGAATGCGTTTGGGGTGCTGTTTCCAGAAAATGCTTTGCTTCTTTTGTAAATGGAGCGTTTTGTACATTTGATTTCATTATGTTTGACCATTATTCCATAAAAAGTGGATATATATGTATTAAGACTGTGTTGGGTATCTACGTGCATTTAAACTTTGTGTTAAAATCAAATGTTTGGAGTTTATTTTTGACAAACTTTTATGTCTTTATGGACATTTTTGTCAAAATTCTTCTTCATTTCTGGTCCTGCCTGATGACGATATGGGTTTTTGCGGCAGGGGGATTTGGGATTTGAAAACCCTAATGGGTTTTTTTGATTATTAGATACATAACATGGTTTGACTTGTTGGGTGTATCACGGCATTTAAACATTTGTTTAAATCAAATGGTTTGGAGTTTATTTTTGACAAACGTTTTATGTCACATTTCAATGGACACTTTTGTCAAAAATTCTTTTCCATTTCTGTCTCCTGATGACGATATGTGAGAAATTTGTATTGACATCAATGTGCTAATCTTCTTTGGTGTATTAATTGTTTGGGAGTTGCTGTTTTCAGAAAAGCTTTTAAACTTCTTTTGGAAATGGAGCGTTTGTACATTGATTCATTATGTTTGACCATTATTCCATAAGCAAGTGGATATATATGTATTAGTAGACTGTGTTGGGTGTATCTACGTGCATTTTAAACTTTTTAAATCAAATGGTTTGGAGTTTATTTTTGACAAACGTTTTATTCATTCAATGGGACACTTTTGTCAAAAATTCTTCTTCCATTCTTCCTGCCTGACGAAAGTGCAGAAAAGATTGTTACATCAATGTGCTAATCTCTTTGGTGTAGTAATTGCGTTTGGGGTTGCTTGTTTTCAGAAAATGCTTTGCTTCTTTTGCTGAAATGGGCGTTTTGCATTGCATTTCATTATGTTGACCATTTTCATAAAGCCAAGTGGATATATTATAGTAGCTGTGTTGGGTGATCGCATTTAAACATTTGTTTAAAATCAAATGGTTTGGGTTTGATTTTTGACAAACGTTTATGTCATTCAATGGACACTTTTGTCAAAATTTTTTCATTTCTGGTCTGCCTGATGACGATATGTGAGAAGAGATTGTATGACATCAATGTGTAATCTTTTGGGGTATTAATTGGTTGGAGTTTTTTCAGAAATGCTTGCTTTTGCTAAATGGAGCGTTTTGTACATTTATTTCATTATGTTTGACCATTATTCCATAAAGCCAAGTGGATATATATATATAGACTGTGTTGTATCTACTGCATTTAACTTGTGTTAAAATCAAATGGTTTGGAGTTTTTTTGACAAACTTTTTGTCCATTTCAATGATTGACTTTTGTCAAAATTCTTTCCATTCTGGTCCTGCCTGATGACGATATGTCAGAAGGATTTTTGACATCAATGTGCTAATCTCTTTGGTGTTTAATTGTTTGGGAGTTGCTGTTTTAAATGCTTAAGCTTCTTTTGCTAAATGGACGTTTGCATTGATTTCATTATGTTTGACATTATTCCATAAAAAGTGATATATATGTATTAGTAGACTGTTTGGGTTACTACATTTAAACTTTGTGTTAAAATCAAATGTTTGGAGTTTATTTTTGACAAACGTTTCTTCACATTTCAATAGTTGGACCTTTTGTCCAAAATTTTCTTCATTTCTGGTCTGCCTGATGACGATATGTGCGCAGAGATTTGTATTGACACCAATGTTGTGATGTTATTTTTTGAAATTTTTTCCAAATTTTTATTACAGTTCTACTGATGTTTTTGGGTTTATTAGGATTTAAACATTGTGTTAAAATCAAATGTTTGGGTTATTTTGACAAACGTTTTTTCACATTTCAATGGACTTTTTTAAAAATTTTTTTCCATTTCTGTCTGCCTGATGACGATGTGAAGAGAGTTTGTTGACATCAATGTGCTAATCTCTTTGGTGTATTAATTGCGTTTGGAGTTGCTGTTTTCAAATGCTTAGCTTTTTTGCTAAATGGAGCGTTTTTGTACATTGATTTATATGTTTGACCATTATTCATAAGCCGGATATATATGTATTAGTAGACTGTGTTGGGGTATCTACGTGCATTTTAAACTTTTGTTAAATCAAATGGTTTGGGTTTATTTTTGAAACGTTTTATTCACATTTCAATGGTTGACACTTTTGTCAAATTCTTTTCATTTCTGGTCCTGCCTGATGACGATATGTGGAAGGATTTTTTGACATCAATGTGCTAATCTCTTTGGTGATTAATGCGTTGGAGTTGCTGTTTTCGAAAATGCTTTCTTCTTTTGTGAAATGGAGCGTTTTTGTACATTTGATTTCATTATGTTTGACCATTTTCCATAAAGCCAGTGGATATATATGTATAGTAGACTGTTTGGGTGTATCTACTGCATTTAAACATTTGTGTTAAATCAAATGTTTGGAGTTTCTTTTTGACAACGTTTTATGTCACATTCAATAGTTGACACTTTTGTCCAAAATTCTTCTTCATTTCTGGTCCTGTGATGACGTATGTGCAGCAGAGATTTGTATTGACACCCTGTGTGATGTATTGAACATCCACAGTCTACTGATGTGTTGGGTGTATTAGTGCATTAAACATTTGTGTTAAAATCAAATGTTTGGTTGATTTTGACAAAGTTTTATGTCATTTCAATGGACACTTTTTGTCAAAATTCTTTTCCATTTCTGTCTGCCTGATACGATATGTGAGAAATTTGTATTGACATCATGCAACATCTTTGGTGTATTAATTGGTTTGGGGTTGCTGTTTTCAGAAAATGTTTGCTTTTGCTAAATGGAGCGTTTTGTACATTTGATTTCATTATGTTTGACCATTATTCATAAAGCCAAGTGGATATATATGTTTGTAGACTGTTTGGGTGTATCTCGTGCATTTAAATTTTGTTAAACAATGTTTGAGTTTATTTTTGCAAACGTTTATGTCATTTCAATGAGTTGACACTTTTGTCAAAATTCTTCTTCCATTTCTGTCCTGTGATGACGATATTGCAGCAGAGATTTGTATTGACATCAATTGCTAATCATGCTTTGGTGTAGTTAATTGGTTGGGAGTTGTTTTTCCAGAAAATGCCAAGCTTCTTTTGCTAAATGGAGCGTTTTGACATTTATTTATTATGTTTGACCATTATTCCATAAGATGGATATATGTATTAGTAGACTTGTTGGGTGTATCACGGTTTAAATTTGTGTTAAATCAAATGTTTGGAGTTATTTTAAAAATTTATTCATTTAATGATTGGACACTTTTGTAAAATTTTTTCCATTTCTGGTCCTGCCTGATGACGATGTGAGAAGATTTATTGACATCAATGTGCTAATCTCTTGGTGTATTAATTGTTTGGAGTTGTGTTTTCAGAAAATGCTTAAGTTTTTTGTAAATGAGCGTTTTGTACATTTGATTCATTGTTTGACCATTATTCCATAAAGCCAAGTGGATATATATGTATTAGTAGACTGTGTTGGTGTATCTATGCATTTAAATTTTTTAAAATCAAATGGTTTGAGTTTGATTTTTGACAAACGTTTTATGTCACATTCAATGAGTTGGACACTTTTTGTCCAAAATTCTTCTTCATTCTGGTCCTCTGATGACGATATGTGCAGCAAAGATTTATTGAATCAATGTGCTAATCTGTTTGGTGTAGTTAATTGCGTTTGGGATTGCTGTTTTCCAGAAAATGCTTTTAGCTTCTTTTGCTGAAATGAGCGTTTTGTACATTGCATTTCATTATGTTTGACCATTATTCCATAAAGCCATGTGGATATATATGTATTAGTAGACTGTGTTGGATGTATCTACGTGCATTTTAAACATTTGTGTTAAAATCAAATGGTTTGGAGTTTAATTTTTTGACAAACGTTTTATGTCACATTTCAATGAGTTGGACACTTTTGTCAAAATTCTTTTCCATTTCTGGTCTGCCTGATGACGATGGCAGAGGATTTTATTGACACAATGTCTAATCATCTTGGTGTATTATGTTTGGGATGTTTTTCCAGAAAATGCTTTGCTTCTTTGCTAAATGGAGCGTTTGCATTATTTCATTATGTTTGACATATTCCATAAAGCCAAGTGATATATATGTATTAGTAGACTGTGTGGTTACTACGTGCATTTTAAACTTGTGTTAAAATCAAATGGTTTGAGTTTATTTTGACAAACGTTTTATGTCACATTTCAATGGTTGACCTTTTGTCCAAAATCTTTTCCATTTCGTTGCCTGATGACGATATGTGCAGAGAGATTTGTATTGACGCAATGTGTTGTGTATTAAGGGGTCTTTTAAACAGTTTTTTAAACTTTTACTTTTTTAGTTTTATCCTAAACGGGATGCATTATTTTAACATTTGTGTTAAATCAAATGTTTGGAGTTTATTTTTGACAAACGTTTATGTCACATTTCAAGGGACTTTTCAAAAATTCTTTTCATTTCGTTATGACGATATGAGAAGGATTTGATGACATAATGTGCTAATCATCTTTGGTGTATTAATTGCGTTTGGAGTTTTGTTTCCAGAAAATGCTTTTAACTTCTTTTGCTAAATGGAGCGTTTTTGACATTGATTTCATTATGTTTACCATTATTCCATAAAGCCGGATATATATGTATTAGTGACTGTTGGTGTATCTACGTGCATTTAAAATTGTGTTAAAATCAAATGTTTGGAGTTTATTTTTAAACTTAGTCATTTCAATGGTTGACACTTTTGTCAAAATTCTTTTCCATTCTGGTCCTGCCTGATGACGATATGTGCAGAGGATTTGTATTACAAATGTGATTTTGTTATTATGCGTTTGGGTGCTTTTCGTGCTTTTAACTTTTGTAAATCAAGGTTTGATTTGAAATTTTTGAAGTTTATTCAATTTTTAAATGGATTTTTTTTTAAAACTTTTTTTGGTTCTATACATATTAAAATTTTATTAATCAATGGTTTCTTTTGATTTAACGTTTGGATTCTGTTTTAAAATTTAACTTTCTGGGTTTTTCAGACATTATTTACATTATTTAACAATGGATATATAAGTTATGACTGTGTTGGTGTATCAGTGCATTTAAATTGTGTTAAAATCAAGTTTTGAGTTGATTTTAAAATTTTATTCTTTCAATGGACACTTTTGTCAAATTCTTTTCCTGGTCCTGCCTGATGACGATATGTGTGAGATTTTATTGACATCAATGTGCTAATCTCTTTGTATTAATTGCGTTTGGGGTTGTGTTTTCAGAAAATGCTTTAAGCTTCTTTTGCTAAATGGAGCGTTTTTGACATTTATTTCATTATGTTGACCATTATTCCATAAAGCCATGGATATATGTTTGTAGACTGTGTGGTGTATCTACGTGCATTTTAAACTTTGTGTTAAAATCAAATGTTTGAGTTATTTTGACAAATTATCACATTTCAATGAGTTGGACACTTTTGTCAAAATTTTCTTCATTCTGGTCCTGCCTGATGACGATATGTCAGCAGAGAAATTGTATTACATCAATGTAATCGTCTTGGTGTAGTTAATTGCGTTTGGGTTCTATTTTCCAGAAAATGCTTTAAGCTTTTGTGAATGGAGCGTTTTTACATTGCATTTCATTATTTTGACCATTATTCAAAGCAAGTGGATATATATGTATAGAGACTGTTTGGGTGTATCTACGCATTAAACATTTTGTTAAATCAAATGTTGAGTTCTTTTGACAAACGTTTATTCACATTTCAATGGGACACTTTTGTCAAAATTCTTCTTCATTTCTGGTCTGCCTGATGACGATATGTGCAGCAGAGGATTTGTAACATCAATGTTAATCATTCTTTGGTGTAAAATTTTTGCGTTTGGAGTTGTTGTTTTAAAATGTTTTAAGCTTCTTTGCTAAATGGGCGTTTTTGTACATTGATTTCATTATGTTTGACCATTATTCCATAAAGTGATATATATGTATTAGTAGACTGTTTGGGTGTATCTACGTGCATTTTAAATTTGTTTAAAATAAATGGTTTGGAGTTATTTTTGACAAACGTTTTATGTCATTCAATGGTTGACACTTTTGTCCAAAATTCTTCTTCCATTTCTGGTCCTGCCTGATGACGATATGTGCAGCAAAAGATTTATGGCAACGCAAATTTATTGTTTTGAAAAGTTTAATTTTTAAAGGGGTTTACAAATTTCCAACAAACAGGGTTTTTGACTTGTTGGGTGTATTACGTGCTTTTAAACATTGTGTTAAAATCAAATGGTTTGGTTTATTTTTGACAAGTTTGTCCATTTCAATTTGGGCACTTTTGTCAAATTCTTTTCCATTTCTTCCCTGATGACGATATGTAGAGGATTTTTGACATCAATGTGCTAATTTCTTTGGTGTATTAATTGCGTTTGGGTTGCTGTTTCAGAAAATGCTTTAAGCTTCTTTTGTAAATGGAGCGTTTTGTACATTGATTTCATTATGTTTGACCATTATTCATAAAGCCAAGTGGATATATATGTATTAGTAGACTGTGTTTGGTGTATCTACTGCATTTTAAACTTTGTTTAAATCAAATGGTTTGAGTTTATTTTTGACAAACGTTTATTCATTCAATGAGTTGGACACTTTTGTCAAAATTTTTCTTTCGTCCTGCCTGATGACGATATGTGCAGAGAGATTTGTATTGACATCAATGTGCTAATCTGCTTTGTGTAGTTAATTGCGTTTGGGGTTGCTGTTTCAGAAAATGCTTTTAGCTTTTGCTGAAATGAGCGTTTTGTACATTTGCATTTCATTATGTTTGACATTATTCCATAAGCCAAGTGGATATATATGTATTAGTAGACTGTGTTGGGTGTATCTATCTTTAAACATTTGTGTTAAATCAAATGTTTGGTTTATTTTAAACGTTTTTGTCACATTTCAATGATTGGACACTTTTTGTCAAAATTCTTTTCCATTTCTGGTCCTGCCTGATGACGATATGTAGAGGATTTATTGAATAATGTGCTAATCTTCTTTGGTGTATTAATTGGTTTGGATTGCTGTTTTCCAGAAAATGCTTTGCTTCTTTTGTAAATGGAGCGTTTTTGTACATTGATTTCATTATGTTTGACATTATTCCATAAAAAGTGGATATATATGTATTAGTAGACTGTGTTGGTTACTACGTGCATTTTAAACTTTGTTTAAAATCAAATGGTTTGGAGTTTGATTTTGACAAACGTTTATTCATTTCAATGTTGGAACTTTTGTCCAAAATTCTTTTCCATTTCTGGTCTCCGATACGATATGTGCAGAGAGATTTGTATTACATCAGCTAATCTCTTTGGTGTATTAATTGCGTTTGGGAGTTTGTTTTCAGAAAATGCTTTTAGCTTCTTTTGCTGAAATGGAGCGTTTTGTATTGATTTCATATGTTTATTTTCCATAAAAAGGGATATATATGTATTAGTAGACTGTGTGGTGTATCTAGTGCATTTAAACATTTGTGTTAAAATCAAATGTTGGGTTATTTTTAAAACGTTTTATGTCACATTTCATAGTTGACACTTTTGTCAAAAATTCTTTTCCATTTCTGGTCCTGCCTGATGACGATATGTGAAGAGAGATTTTTGACATCAATGCTAATCTGCTTTGGTGTAGTTAATTGCGTTTGGGAGTTGTTTTTCCAGAAATGCTTTGCTTTTTTTGAAATGGAGCGTTTTTGTACATTGCATTCATTATGTTTGACCATTATTCCATAAAGCCAGTGGATATATATGTATTAGTAGACTGTGTTGGGTGTATCTACGTGCATTTAAACATTTGTGTTAAAATCAAATGTTTGGGGTTTCATTTTGACAAACGTTTATGTCACATTTCAATGTTGGACACTTTTGTCCAAAAATTCTTCTTCCATTTCTGGTCCTGCCTGATGACGATATGTGCAGAAGAGAGATTTGTATTGACATCAATGTGTGATGTATTAGATACATCAACACATCTACTGAACTTTTTGGTGTATCTACGCATTTAAACATTTGTGTTAAAATAAATGGTTTGGAGATTTGACAAACGTTTTTTCACATTTCAATGGACACTTTTTTCAAAAATTTTTCCATTCTGGTCCCTGATGACGATATGTGAGTAGGATTTTATTGACATCAATGTGCTAATCATTCTTTGTGTATTTAATTGCGTTTGGGTTGCTTGTTTTCCAGAAAATGCTTTTACTTTCAAATGGAGCGTTTTTGTACATTTGTATTCATTATGTTTGACCATTATTCCATAAAGCCAAGTGGATATATATGTATTAGTAGCTTTTGGGGTATCTACGTGCATTTTAACTTTTTTAAAATAAATGTTTGAGTTTGATTTTGACAAACGTTTTATGTCATTTCAATGAGTTGGACACTTTGTCAAAATTCTTCTTCCATTTGGTCCTGCCTGATGACGATATGTGCAGAGAGATTTATTACATCAATGCTAATCATGCTTTGGTGTAGAATGGTTTGGAGTTGCTGTTTTCCAGAAAATGCTTTTAAGCTTCTTTTGCTGAAATGGAGCGTTTTTGTCATTTGCATTTATTATGTTTGACCATTATTCCAAAAGCCAAGTGGATATATATGTATTAGAGTTGTTGGTTATGGCATTTAACTTTGTGTTAAATCAAATGTTTGAGTTTTTTTGACAAACGTTTTGTCATTTCAATGAGTTGGACACTTTTGTCAAAATCTTCTTCATTCTGGTCCTGCCTGATGACGATATGCAGCAGAGATTTGTATTGACATCAATGTGCTAATCGTCTTTGTGTAGTTAATTGCGTTTGGGGTCTAGTTTTCCAGAAAATGCTATTTTCTTTTGAAATGGAGCGTTTTGTACATTGCATTTCATTATGTTTGCATTATTCCATAAACCAAGTGATATATATGATTAGTAGACTGTGTTGGGTGTATCTAATTTAAACTTTGTTTAAAATCAAATGGTTGAGTTTATTTTTGACAAACGTTTATGTCATTCTATGACACTTTTGTCCAAAATTTTCTTCCATTCTTCCTCCTGATGACGATATGTGAGAAAAGATTTGTATTGCATCAATGTGCTAATCCTTGGTATTAATTGTTTGGAGTTGCTTGTTTTCAGAAATCTTTAGCTTCTTTGAAATGGAGGTTTTGTACATTGCATTTCATTATGTTTGACCATTATTCCATAAAGCCAAGTGGATATATATGTTAGTAGCTGTTTGGTGTATCTACGGCATTTAAACTTTGTTTAAAATCAAATGGTTTGGAGTTTTTTGACAAACGTTTTGTCACATTTCAATGATTGAACTTTTGTCAAAAATTCTTTTCCATTTCTGGTCCTGCCTGATGACGATATGGCAGAGGATTTTATTGACATCAATGTGCTAATCTCTTGATTAATTGCGTTTGGGTGTTTTTCCAGAAAATGCTTTGCTTCTTTTGTAAATGGAGTTTTGTACATTGATTTCATTATGTTTGACATTATTCCATAAAGCCAAGTGATATATATGTATTAGTAGACTGTGTTGGGTTACTCGTGCATTTAAACTTTGTGTTAAAATCAATGGTTTGGAGTTTTTTTGCAAACTTTTATGTCACATTCAATGGGACACTTTTTGTCAAAATCTTCTTCATTTCTGGTCTGCCTTTACGATATGTGCAGCAGAGAGTTTGTATTGACAACCAAATGTGTTTGAAAAGTTTGTTTTTAAGATTTTTTTCATTTAAACAATCTAACTGAAATTTTGTGGGTGGGGTATCTACGTGCATTTTAAACATTTGTTTAAAATCAAATGGTTTGGAGTTTATTTTTGACAAACGTTTATGTCACATTTCAATGGACATTTTGTCAAAAAATTTTTCCATTCTGGTCTCCGTGACGATATGTAGAGAGATTTGTATTACATCAATGTGCTAATCTCTTGGTGTATTAATTGCGTTTGGGAGTTGCTGTTTTCAAAATCTTTAAGCTTCTTTTTAAATGGAGGTTTGTACATTTATTTCATTATGTTTGACCATTATTCCATAAAGCCAAGTGGATATATATGTATATAGACTGTGTTGGGTGTTCTACGCATTTTTAACTTTGTGTTAAATCAAATGGTTTGGAGTTTATTTTTGACAAACGTTTTATGTCACATTCAATGGTTGGACACTTTTGTCCAAAATTCTTTTCCATTCTGGTCCTGCTGATGACGATATGTGAAGGATTTTAAAATTTCACCAATGTATGTTTTGAAACACCAAACACGATTTTTTTGAAAAAATGTTTTTTAAGGGGGTTCTACGCATTTTAAACATTTGTGTTAAAATCAAATGGTTTGGAGTTTATTTTACAAACGTTTATGTCCATTTCAAGGACACTTTTGTCAAAATTCTTTTTCATTTCTGGTCCCTGATGACGATATGTGAAGAAATTTGTAGACTCAGCAATATCTTTGGTGTATTAATTGTTGGGAGTTGCTGTTTTGAAAATGCTTTTAAGCTTCTTTTGCTAAATGGAGCGTTTTGCATTGTTTCTATTTTGACCATTATTCCATAAAGCCAAGTGGATATATATGTTTAGTAGACTTTGGGGTATCTTGCATTTTAAATTTGTGTTAAATCAAATGTTTGAGTTGATTTTGACAAACGTTTTATGTCCATTTCAATGAGTTGGAATTTTTGTCAAAAATTCTTCTTCCATTTCTGGTCTGCCTGATGACGATATGTGCACAGAGATTTGTTTGCTAATGTCTAATCTGCTTTGGTGTATTAATTGCGTTGGGAGTTGCTGTTTTCAGAAAATGCTTTTAAGCTTTTTTGCTGAATGACGTTTGTACATTGCATTTCATTATGTTTGCCATTATTCCAAAGCCAAGTGGATATATATTATAGTAGACTTGTTGGGTGTATCTACGTGCATTTAAACATTTGTGTTAAAATCAAATGGTTTGAGTTTCTTTTTACAAACGTTTTATGTCACATTTCATGAGTTGACACTTTTGTCAAAATTCTTTTCATTTCTGGTCCTGCTGATGACGTATGCGAGGATTTGTTTACATCATTGCTAATCTCTTTGGTGTATTAATTGCGTTTGGGAGTTGCTGTTTCAGAAAATGCTTTAAGCTTCGGAAATGGAGCGTTTTGTACATTTGTTTCATTATGTTTGACCATTATTCCATAAAGCCAAGTGATATATATGTTTAGTAGACTGTTTGGTGTATCTATGCATTTTAAACATTTGTTTAAAATCAAATGGTTTGGAGTTTATTTTTGACAAACGTTTTATGTCACATTTCATGGTTGACTTTGTCAAAAATTCTTCTTCATTTCTGGTCCTGCCTGACGATATGTCAGAGAGATTTGTATTGACATCAATGGTTTCTTTTTTAATGTTATTTTTTGAAATTTTTTCCAAAATTTTCACACAGTTCTTTACTGAATATGTTTAGGGGGTATCTATGCATTTAAACATTTGTGTTAAAATCAAATGTTTGGAGTTATTTTGACAAACGATGTCATTTCAATGGACCTTTGTCAAAATTCTTTTCATTCTGGTCCTGCCTGATGACGATAGTAAAAGAGAGATTTGTATGACATCAATGTAATCGTCTTTGGTGTAGTTAATTCGTTTGGGAGTTGCTGTTTTCAGAAAATGCTTTAGCTTCTTTTGTGAAAGACTTTTGTACATTTGCATTTCATTGTTGACCATTATCCATAAAGCCAAGTGGATATATATGTATTATAGACTGTTTGGTGTATCTCGTCATTTAAACATTTGTTTAAAATCAAATGTTTGGGTTATTTTTGACAAACGTTTTATTCACATTCAATAGTTGACACTTTTGTCAAAATTCTTCTTCCATTTCTGGTCCTGCCTGATGACGATATGTGCAGAGAGAGATTTGTAATTTTTTTAACCAAAAAGTTTTTTCTTTTGAAAAGGGTTTTTTTTTTGGAATACATCCAAAAATTTATGACTGTGTTGGGGTCTGTGATTTTAACATTTTGTTAAATCAAATGTTTGAGTTATTTTTAAAACGTTTTATTCACATTCAATGGACACTTTTGTAAAATTCTTTCCATTTCTGGTCTGCCTGATGACGATTGTGAAAGGATTTTATTGACATCTGTGTAATCTCTTTTATTAATGCGTTTGGGAGTTGCTGTTTTCCAGAAAATGCTTTAAGCTTTTTTGCTAAATGGAGCGTTTTGTACATTTATTTCATATGTTTGACCATTATTCCATAAAGCCAAGTGGATATATATGTATTAGTAACTTTTTGTTGGTTATTACTTTATTTTAACTTTTGTAAAATCATGGTTTGAGTTTGATTTTTGCGGGTTTTTTATTAATAGTTGGACTTTTTCAAATTCTTCTTCAATTCTTTCTGCCTGTGACATATTCAGCAGGGAATTTTATGAATAATGTCTATCATCTTGGTAATAATGGTTTGGAGTTGTTTTTTCCAAAATGGGGTTTTAAAACTTCCTTTTGCTGAAATGGAGGTTTTTTGTAACTTTGATTTCTTTGGGTTTGCCAAAATTTTATTTCATAAGCAGAATTTTTTGGGAAATAAATGTATTGTTAGAATGTTTGGGTGTATCTACGTATTTAAACATTTGTGTTAAATCAAATGGTTTGAGTTTATTTTTGACAAAGTTTTATGTCACATTTCAATTTGGACTTTTGAAAAATTCTTTTCCATTCTGTCCTCCTGATGACGATATGAGGGTTTATGACATCAATGTCAACTCTTTGGGGTATTAATTGCGTTTGGGAGTTGCTGTTTCAAAAAGCTTTAAGCTTTGTAAATGGAGCGTTTTGTACATTGCATTTCATTATGTTTGACCATTATTCCATAAAGCCAAGTGGATATATATGTATTAGTAGACTGTGTTGGGTGTATCAACGTGCATTTTAAACATTTGTGTTAAAATCAAATGGTTTGGAGTTATTTTTGACAAACGTTTTATTCATTTCATAGTTGGACACTTTTTGTCCAAAATTCTTTTCCATTTCTGGTCCTGCCTATGACGATATGTGCAGGGATTTGTATTGACATCAATGCTAATCATCTTTGGTGGTAATTCGTTTGGGATTGCTGTTTTCCAGAAAATGCTTTTACCTTTGCTGAAATGGAGCGTTTTTGTACATTTCATTTCATTATGTTTGACCATTATTCCATAAAGCCAGGGATATATGTATTATAGACTGTGTTGGTGTATCTACGTGCATTTAAACATTTGTGAAATCAAATGGTTTGGAGTTTATTTTTGACAAACGTTTTTTCACATTTAATGTGGACACTTTTGTCCAAAATTCTTTCCATTTCTGTCCTGCCTGACGATATGTGCAGTAAGGATTTTATGCATCAATGTCTAATCTCTTGTGTTTATGCGTTTGGGAGTGCTTTTCGAAAAGCTTTAAGCTTCTTTTGCTAAATGGAGCGTTTTTGTACATTTTTCATTATGTTTGACATTATTCCATAAGCCAAGTGGATATTGTATTAGTGACTGTGGTTACTACGTGCATTTTAAACTTTGTGTTAAATCAAAGGTTTGGGTTTTTAACTTTATTCATTTCAATGAGTTGACACTTTTGTCCAAATTTTTTTCCATTTGGTCTCATGACGATATGTGCAGAGGATTTGTATGACATAATGTGCTAATTCTTTGGTGTATTAATTGTTTGGGTTGCTGTTTTCCAGAAATCTTTTAACTTCTTTTGCTGAAATGGACGTTTTTGTACATTCTTTCATTATGTTTGACCATTATTCCATAAAGCCATGGATATATATGTATTAGTAGACTGTGGGTGTATCTACGTGCATTTTAAAATTTTTTAAAATCAAATGGTTTGAGTTTATTTTTGACAAACTTTTATGTCACATTTCAATGGTTGGACACTTTTTGTAAAAATTCTTTTCATTTCTGGTCCTGCCTGATGACGATTGTGAGAGAATTGTATTGACACAATGTGCTATCTGTTTGGTTGGGTTTGCTTTTAAATTTGTTTTTAAAAAGGTTTTAGTTTTTTTAAAACGTTTTTGCTTTATTCATTTTTTGTAAAACAATTTTGGATTTATTTTAAATTGTTGGTCAAGTGCTTTAAAATTTTTATTAATGTTTGGAGTTCTTTTTTGAAAAGATCTTTTCTTGGTTTTGTAATTTTTTCATTTTGTTTATTAAATTTTAAGCCCAAGTTGATATTAGTAATAGATTGTGGTTATCTACTGCATTTAAATTTGTGTTAAAATCAAATGGTTTGGAGTTTGATTTTTTTTGACAAACGTTTTATTCATTAATGAATTTTTGTCAAAATTCTTTCATTTCTGGTCCTGCCTGATGACGATATGTGAGAGAGATTTGTATTACATCAATTTAATCATCTTTGGTGTATTAATTGCGTTTGGGTTGCTTGTTTTCAGAAAATGCTTTCTTTTTTCTAAATGGAGCGTTTTGTACATTTGATTTCATTATGTTTGACCATTATTCCTAAAAGTGGATATATATGTATTAGTAGATTTGGTGTATCTAGTGCATTTTAAATTTGAAAATCTTTTAGTTATTTTAAAACGTTTATGTCACATTCAATAGTTGGACACTTTGTCAAATTTTTCCATTTCTGTCCTGCCTGATGACGATATGTGCAGAGAGATTTGTATTGACATCAATGTGTAATCGTCTTTGTAGTTAATTGCGTTTGAGTTGCTGTTTCAGAAAATTTAACGTGAATGGCTTTTGTACATTGCTTTCATTATGTTTGCATTATTCCATAAAGCCAAGTGATATATGTATTAGAGACTTTAAGATCTTGCATTTAAACATTTGTTTAAAATCAAATTTGAGTTTATTTTGACAAACGTTTTATGTCACATTCAATGGTTACACTTTTGAAAATTTTTTCCATTTCTGGTCCTGCTGATTGATATGTGCAGCAAGATTTTTTGACATCAATGTAATCTCTTTGGTGTATTAATTGTTTGGGATTGCTTTTTCAGAAATGCTTTGCTTTTTTAAATGGAGCGTTTTGTCATTGATTTCATTATGTTTGACCATTATTCCATAAAGCATGGATATATCTACGTGCATTTAAACATTTGTTAAATCAAAAGGTTTGGGGTTTCATTTTTAAAAGTTTTTTGGGCACATTTCAATGAGTTGGACACTTTTTGTCCAAAAATTTTCTTCCATTTCGGTCCTGCCTGATGACGATATTGCAGCAGAAATTTGTATTGACATCAAGGCCCAATCTTCTTTGGGGTAGTTAATTGCGTTTGGGGGTTCTTTTTTAGAAAATGCTTTGCTTCTTTTTTGAAATGGAGCGTTTTTTACATTTGCATTTTATTATGTTTACCATTTTCCATAAACCCAAATGGATATATATGTATTTGTGCTGTGTTTGTATCTACGTGCATTTTAAACATTTGTTTTAAAATCAAATGGTTTGGGTTTATTTTTTTTACAAAAGTTTTTTGTCACATTTCAATGAGTTGGACACTTTTTGTCCAAAAATTCTTCTTCCATTTCTGGGCTGCCTGATGACGATATGTCGCGAATTTTTTTTAATAATTTCAAATTTTTTTGGTGTAGTTAATTGCGTTTGGGGGGTTGCTTGTTTTCCAGAAAATCAAAACTTTTTCGAAATGGGCGTTTTTACATTTTCATTTCATTATGTTTGGAAATTTTTCCATAAAGAAGTGGAAAAATTTATTATGACTGTTTTTGGGATCTACGGGATTTTAAACATTTGTGTTTAAAAACAAATGGTTTTTGGGGTTTTATTTTTAAAAACGTTTTTTTTCACTTTAATGAAGGAATTTTTGTTCAAAAATTTTTTTATTTTTGGTCCTGTGTGAGTTGTGAAATAAAAGGGTTTTTGACATCAATGTGCTAATCTCTTTGGTGTAGAATTTCTTTGGGGGTTTTTGGGTTTTTCCCGAAAATGCTTTAAGCTTTTTTGCTGAAATGGAGGGTTTTTGTACATTTGATTTCATTATGTTTACCCTTATTCCATAAAACCAAATGGGTATATATGTTTAGGAATGTGTTGGTGTATTACGTGCATTTTAAACATTTGTGTTAAAAAACAAATGGTTTGAGTTTATTTTTGACAAACGTTTTATGTCAAATTTTAATTTGGGCACTTTTTTTCCAAAATTTTTTTTCCATTTCTGGGCCTCCTGACAGTATGATTTAAAGATTTTATTGACATCAAATTTTTAATCTTTTTTGGGTGATTTTTGCGTTTTTGGGATTGTTTTTTCCCAAAAATCTTTTTCTTCTTTTGAAAAGGGGTTTTTTAAATTTTTATTTCATTATGTTTACATTTTCCCTTTTGCTGGGGGTTTTGTTTAGAATGTTTTTGGTCTTTTTAGGGCTTTTTGAACATTTGTTTAAAATCAAATGGGTTTGGAGTTTTTTTTAAAACGTTTTTGTTTCAATGGGTTGGGCACTTTTTGTTTCCAAAAATTCCCTTTTCTTTTCTTTTGCTGAAATGACGATTTAAAAGAGGGGTTTATTGACATCAATGCTAATCTCTTTGGGGTGAATTTCGTTTGGAGTTCGGTTTTTCCCGAAAATGTTTTTAAACTTTTTTTCTGAAATGGAGGTTTTTTTACATTTTCATTTCATTATGTTTGACCATTATTCCATAAAACCAAGTGGAAAATATGTATTAGTAGACTTGGGTTTGGGGGTTTTAGTGATTTTAAAATTTGTGTTTAAAAACAAATGGTTTTTTAGTTTCATTTTTTTACAAACGTTTTTTTGTCAATTTCAATGAGGGAAAATTTTTGTCCAAAAATTCTTTTTCCCTTTCTGGTCCTGCCTGATGACGATATGTGCAAAGGTTTTATTGACATCAATGGCTAATTTCTTTTTTTGGGAGTTAATTGCGTTTGGGGTTGCGTTTTCCAGAAAAAGCTTTTTAACCTTTTGTGAAATGGAAAGGTTTTGTACATTTGATTTCATTATGTTTGACCATTATTCCATAAAGCCCAATGGATATATATGTATTAGTAGACTTTTTTGTATCTAGTCATTTAAACATTTGGTTAAAAACAAATGTTTGGGGTTATTTTTGACAAACGTTTTATGTCCCTTTCAATAGTTGGACATTTTTTAAAATTTTCTTCCCTTTTTTCCCCTTAGACGATATTGGGGAGAAAATTTGTATTACACCCAAGCTTTTTTAATCCCTTTTAAAAAATTTTTTGGGTTAAATTTGCTTTAAAATTTTGTTTTAAAAAAATGTTTTTGGGGTTTTTTTTTTTGAAAACGTTTTTTTTGTACATTTCAAAAAACATTTTTTTTTAAAAATTTTCCATTTTGGCCGTGGGGGAAAAAGTAAAAGAGATTTGTATTACATTTGGTTTTAACATTTTGGGGGGAAAAAATGGTTTGGGGGTTGTTTTTTGAAAAGTTTTTGCCCCTTTCCAAAAGGGGGTTTTTTACATTTTTTCAATTTTTTCCCCCCTTTTTGCCTGGAAAAAGATTTTAATGTAGGGCAGGAAAATTTGTTTAAAAAACAAAAGGTTTATTTATTTTTGGGAAAATTTTTTGTCCTTTTTGAGGGCATTTTTTGAAAAATTTTTTTTATTTTGGCCCCTTGCGAATGGAGGGTTTTTTACAAATTTCCCCTTTATTAATTGTTTGGGGGGTTTTTTTTTCCAAAATTTTTTAAAAGCAAATGGGGGTTTTTATATTTTTTTTAAAAATTTAAAACCAAAAGGTTTTTTGGATTGTTTTATTGCATTTTAAACATTTGTGTTAAAATAAATGGTTTTGGGGTTTCATTTTTGACAAACGTTTTATGTCACATTTCAATGAGTTGGACACTTTTTTCCAAAAATTTTTTTCCCTTTTTGGTCCTGCCTGACGATTGTGAAAGGGGGATTTTTAAATTTACACAATGGAAACTTCTTTTTGTAGAAAACTTTGGGGTTGTTTTTCAGAAAAAGCTTTGCTTTTTTGGGGAAAAGGAGCGTTTTTTTACATTTGCATTTCATTATGTTTGACCCTTTTTTCCATAAAGCCAAGTGGATATATATGTATTAGTAGACTGTTTGGTTTTATCTCTGCATTTTAAACATTTGTTTTAAAATCAAATGGTTTGAGTTGATTTTTGACAAATTTTATTCACATTTTAATGGTTGGGCCTTTTTTTCCAAAAAATTTTTTCCATTTCTGGTCCTCCTGATGACATATTTTGGAGAGAGATTTGTTTACATCAATGTGCAACCTTTGGTGTATTAATTCGTTTGGGGTTGGTTTTCCGAAAAAAAACTTTTTTTTTGCTGAAAAGGGCGTTTTGTACATTTTCATTTCATTTTGTTTTTCCTTTTTCCCTAAAAAGGGATATATGTATTAGTAGACTGGTTTTGGTGATTAGTGCATTTTTTAAAATTTTGTTAAAAAACCAAAAGTTTGGAGTTATTTTAAAACTTTTTGTCCATTTCAATGATTGGGCACTTTTTTAAAAAAATTCTTTTTTATTTCTGGTCCCCCTTTATGACGATTGTGAGTAAGGATTTTATTGCATCAATGTGCTAATTTTCTTTGTGTATTTAATTGCGTTTGGGGGCTTTTAAAAAAGCTTTTGCCTTTGCTAAATGGGGGTTTTTGTACATTTTATTTCATTATGTTTGAAATTATTCCAAAACCTGGTTATATTATTATAGACTGTTGGGTTACCGCATTTAAACTTTTTTTTTAAAAACAAATGGTTTGGAGTTTTATTTTTGACAAACGTTTTATTACATTTTAATGAGGGGGACTTTTTTTCCAAAATTTTTTTCCATTTCTGGTCCGCCATGACGATATTGAAAAGGATTTTATTTACATCAATGTTTAATCTCTTTGTGTTAAATTGGGTTTATTGTTTTTCCCGAAAATGCTTAAAATTTTTTTTGTAAATGGGGCGTTTTTTAATTGATTTCATTATTTTACCATTATTCCATAAAAACCAATGGATAAATGTTTAGTAGACTTTTGGGTGTATCTATCATTTTAAACATTTTTAAATCAAATGGTTTTGGGGTTTATTTTTTTACAAATTTTTTTTCCCTTTCAATGAGTTGGTTCTTTGTCCAAAAAAAATTTTTTTCCCTTTCGGGCCTGCCCGAGATATGTCAGAGGAGATTTTTTGAAAAATTTAATCTCTTTGGGTATTTAAATTTCGTTTGGGGGTTTTTTTTTCCAGAAAAAGCTTTTTAACTTTTTTGTGAAATGGAGGTTTTTTTACATTGCATTTCATTATTTTGGCCATTATTCCATAAAAAATGGATATATGTATTAGTAATGTGTTGGGGGTATCTATATTTAAACATTTTGGGGAAAATCAAATGGTTTTGGGGTTTATTTTGACAAACGTTTATGTCACATTTCAATGGGAACTTTTTTTCAAAAAATTCTTTTTTCCCTTTCTTCCTTGGTGACGATATTTAGAGGATTTTAGCATCAATGTTTAAACTTCTTTGGGGTATTTTAAATTTCGTTTTGGGGGTTGCTTGCCGAAAAGTTTTTGCTTCTTTTGCTAAATGGAGCGTTTTTGTATTTATTTTTATTTTGTTTGCCATTATTCCATAAACCAATGGATTTGTTTATAATTTTGGGGTTTTTATCTCTGCATTTTAAACATTTTTGTTAAAATCAAATGGTTTGGAGTTTGATTTTTTGACAAACGTTTTATGTCCAAATTTTAATGAGTTGGGAAATTTTTGTCCAAAAAAAACTTCTTCCATTTCTGGTCCCCTGATGACGATATTCAGAGGTTTGTATTACATCAATGTCTAATCTCTTTGGGTAGTTAATTCTTTGGGAGTTTGGTTTTCCCGAAAATCTTTTAAACTTCTTTGGAAATGGGGCGTTTTTTTAATTGCATTTCATTATGTTTTGAATTATTCCTAAAAGTGGAAAATATGTATTAGTAGACTGTGTTTGTATCTCCTTTTTTTAAAAAATTTTTTAAAAACAAAAGTTTGGGGGAAATTTTTTAAAACGTTTTTGCATTTCAATGGGTTGGGCACTTTTTTTTCAAAATTTTTTCCCTTTCGGGCCCCGTGACGATTGTGAAAAAGGATTTTTTGACATCAATTTTCTAATCTCTTTGGGTTTTTTAAATTTCGTTTTGGGGGTTGCTTTTTTAAAAAACTTTTAAGCTTTTTGCTAAATGGGCTTTTTTTACGATTTT
Organism: Arion vulgaris; assembly: GCA_020796225.1. Classification (NCBI taxonomy): domain Eukaryota; kingdom Metazoa; phylum Mollusca; class Gastropoda; order Stylommatophora; family Arionidae; genus Arion; species Arion vulgaris. The sequence continues at coordinate 3,645 of JADZMA010000536.1, read as the reverse complement.
ATTATTTTAAATTTTTCCATAAAACCAAGTGGATATATATGTATTGTGATTGGGTTGGGGATTTTCTCATTTTTAAAAATTTGTGTTAAAATCAAATGGTTTGGAGTTTATTTTTTTCAAACTTTTTTTTCATTTTTAATGGGGTTGGGCACTTTTTCCCAAAATTTTTTCATTTTTTCCCCCTGATGAGATATTGAGAAGTTTATTACATCAATGTTAATCTCTTTTGGGTATTTTGGTTTGGGGGGCTTTTTCCAGAAAATGCCGCTTCTTTTGCGAAATGGAGCGTTTTGTACATTTGATTTATTATGTTTGACCAATTCCATAAAGCCAATGGATATTATTAGTGATTTTGGGGGGACAGTGCATTTTAAACATTTGTGTTAAAATCAAATGGGTTTTGGGGCATTTTTAAAACGTTTTATGTCACATTTTAATGGTTGGGCATTTTTGTCAAAAATTCTTTTTCCATTTCTGGGCCCCCATGACGAAAAGTGAGCAAAAGATTTGTATTGACATCAATGTGCTAATCATTTTGGTGGTTAATTTGGGTTTTGGGGGTTGGTTTTCCAGAAAAAGCTTTTGCTTCTTTTTCTGAAATGGAGGTTTTTTAAAATTGATTTTATTATGTTTGACCATTATTCCATAAAGCCAAGTGGATATATATGTATTAGTAGACGGTGTTGGGTGTATCTACGTATTTTTAAAATTTGTGTTAAAATCAAATGGTTTGAGTTTATTTTTTACAAACGTTTTTTGTCAATTTCAATGGGGGAAAATTTTTTTTCAAAAATTTTTTTTATTTCTGGTCCTGCCGTGACGATATTAGAGAGATTTGTTGCATCAATTTCTAATCTCTTTGGGGTATTAATTCGTTTTTGGGGGTTGCTGTTTTCCCGAAAATGCTTTTTAAACTTCTTTTGCTAAATGGAGGTTTTTTTTACATTTATTTCATTTTGTTTGACCATTTTCCATAAAAAGTGGGTTTTATTAGTAGACTGTTTTTTTATCTACGTGCATTTAAAATTTTGGAAAATCAAAGGTTTGGAGTTTATTTTTTTACAAACGTTTTATGTCCAAATTTTAATGAGTTAACCTTTTTCCAAAAATTTTTTCTTTCGGGCCGTGATGACGATATTGCAGAAAAGGGTTTGTATTTACATAATGCTAATCACGGTGTGTTTAAATTTCGTTTGGGGTTGCTGTTTTCGAAAATGCTTTTTTTCCCTTTTTCTGAAAGGAGCGGTACATTTGATTTAATGTTTTACCATTATTCCAAAAACCAATGGGTATATATGTATTAGTAATGTGTTTTGGGGGTATCTACGGGATTTTAAAAAATTTTTTAAAACAAATGGTTTGGGGTTTTTTTTAAAAGTTTTATGTCACATTTCAAAGTTGGGCATTTTTTTCTTTTCCCCTTTTGGGCCGTGATGACGATTGTGAGAAGGATTTGTATTGACATAATGCTAACTTCTTTGGGGGTATTAATTGGTTTGGGGGTTGTTTTTCCCGAAAAAGTTAAGCCTTTTTTTTTTTAAAGGGCTTTTTTTAAGATTTCATTATGTTTGACCATTATTCCATGAAGTGGATATATATGTTTTGTAGACTGTTTTGGGTGTATCTAGTGCATTTTAAAATTTGTTTAAAACAAATGTTTGAGTTTATTTTTTAAAAAGTTTTTTGTCCCTTTTAATAGTTGGGCATTTTTCAAAATTTTTTTCCCTTTTTGGGCCTCCTGATGAATGTGAGAGAGATTTGTAAATTTCTTTTTTTGTGGGGGGTTTTTTTTAATCTAACAATTCTGGGGTAAATTGGGGTTTAGGATTTTCTTTTTTTTAAAAAATGTTTTAGTTTTTTTTTGAAAACGTTTATTACATTTCAAAAATTATTTTTTTTTAAAATTTTTTCCATTTGCCGTGATAATATGTAAAGAGATTTGTATTTAAACACAAAACATTTTTGGGGTTTAAAAACGTTTGGGAGTTTGGGTTTTAAAAATTTTTGTTTTTTCTGTGGACTTTTTTGTAATTTCTTTTTTTTTTGTTTGCCTTATTCCATAAAGAAAGGGGATTTTAAAATTTAAAGTTTGGGTATTAGCTTTTAAAATTTGGGAAAAAAAATTTTTAGTTTTTTTTTGAAAACGTTTTTGTAATTTAAAATTTTTTTTTAAAACCCCCTTTTGGGTTCCATAGTAATGGAAATTTGTATTAATAAAGAACTGTTTGGGGAAATTTCTTTATTTTTTTTAAAAAAACTTTTTAAACTTTTTTGAAAACGTTTTTTTCACATTTAATGTTTGACCTTTTTCCAAGGAATTTTTTATCTGGTTCTCTGATTTAAAAATTGTGCAAAAAGGTTTAGTTTCTTTTTAAAAATTTTTTTTTTCAATTTCTTTGGTTTTTTAAAATTTTTCCTTTTGGTTGCCCTTGGTTTTCAGAAAAGATTAACTTTAAGCTTTTTTTTTTTTGGGTTTTTTAAAAAGGAAAGCGTTTTTGTCATTGATTTCATTTTGTTTACCCTTATTCCATGCCAATGGATAATATGATTTGTAGACTGTTTGGGTGATCTAGGCATTTTAAAATTTTTAAAAACAAATGTTTGGAGTTTATTTTTTACAAACGTTTTTGTACATTTCAAAGGGACCTTTTTTTTCAAAAAATTTTTCTTCCATTTCTGGTCCTGCCTATGCGTATTGCAGCAAGTTTGTATTTACACAAGGGAAATTTTTTGGGTTAAAATTAATGCGTTTGGGTTCTGTTTCCAAAAATGCTTTTAAATTTTTTTTGAAAAGGGGTTTTTGTACATTTCAATGGACCTTTTCCCAAAAAATTTATTTTTGAGACTGTGTGGGTGTATTATCATTTAAACATTTGTTAAAAAAAAATGGTTTTTGGGGGTTTATTTTTGAAAAGTTTTAGTCCTTTCAATGAGTTGGACATTTTTTCCCAAAATTCTTTTTCCATTTGGCCATGGATAGAAAAAGGGTTTGTATTTCAAATTTTTAACTTTTTGGTATTTTTTTGGTTTGGGGGTTCTTTTTTTTGAAAAGTTTTTTTTTTGGTTTGGGGTTTTTGTAATTTGCATTTCTTTTTACCATTTTTCCAAAAAATAAGTGGATTATTGGGTTTAGTGTTTTGGGGGGATCATATTTTAAAATTTGTGTTAAAAACAAATGGTTTGGGGTTTATTTTTTTAAAAGTTTTTGTCAATTTCAATTTTGGGCACTTTTTTTTCCCAAAATTCTTTTTCCCTTTCTGGTCCCCCTGATGACGAATTGAATAGGGTTTTTTGACATAAGCCCCAAACTTTGTGATTTTAATTGCTTTTTGGGGTTGTTTTTTCCCGAAAATGCTTTTGTTCTTTTTCTAAATGGAGGTTTTTGTACATTTTTATTTCTTTTGTTTTACCATTATTCCATAAACCAAATGGATATATAGAATTTTGCTTTTTGGGTGTATCAGTGCATTTTTAAAAATTTTTTAAAAAACAAAATTTTTAGTTTATTTGACAAACGTTTTTTTCACATTCAATGAGTTGGAAATTTTTAAAAACTTTTCATTTTTGGGCCTCCTGATGACGATATTGCAGCAAGAGATTTGTATTGACATCAACAACGTTTTGTATTAATTTTTTGAGGTTTTG